>JASAND010024585.1:0-39880 GCA_030248195.1 Trissonchulus latispiculum
ACGATTGATCTGGCATAAACTGTATATAGGTATATAACTGCCAAAATTAGTGTTTTTGACCGAGAAATTATCAAAGGACAAAGACAGTCGTATCATGTCCTGTCATCATGAAAGCCTTTTCGAAGATTTAACTGAAGGGATGTGAATGAATGAACAAATATAATAAATAAGATTTAAGATATAAGTATATAGTATATAGTATATAGTATATAAGAAACAGTGCAAAAAAATTTTGGGGGGAATATCCCCCAGCCCCCCCCCTCCCCTCCCCATAGGTGTTACGGGGATTTGGGGTAGGGCCTTTTTAGACCTCCTCAAACCTCCCCCCCTCAAAATTTTTCAATTGTTATGCCAATTTTCTGCCATTTTCAGCCGTTATTAATGCCGAAAAACATGAAATCATTAAATAATTTCAACATTAGACAGTGTATTTAGATACGAAAACTTGATTGCCAACATATTTCTGAGTCCAGAATATTGAGTCTAGAAGTCCGTAAAACCGTTATAAACGTGTACTTCTCGCGATAATAAACACGTTAAGCCAAAAATTTGGACTTTTTTTGAAAATTTTTACAACATTTACCCTAAAAATGCCGACTGTTTGGCAAATTTAGGCGCGACTACCCCCCCCCCCCCCGCCGGGGGCCCCCAAAAGTTGGGGGGGGGGGGGTTGGAAAAATGGCTGGGGGGTTACCACTCCCCCAGTTACACCTATGCCCATAGGTGTAACGGAGATTTGGGGTGGGGGCCCCCTCTGGAGACCCGCCCAACCCCCCAGGACTTCCCCAGCCCTACCCCAAAAAATTTTTCAGTTTTTATGCCAGAAATCGCATTTTCGGCGTCAACGCGGCAACGCGCCTATTTGTAGCATACCAGTTGACGCGCATCGACGCACGTTGAGGCGCTTTGATGCGCGCAAAATGGTATTGATGTTTGTAGACGCGCGTACACCTGCGTTCGCGACTATGAAGGCACCTTAAGACAACTAGGTAGTTACATCAAATCCAACCAACTATTGGCCTGGGTTCGAATATTTCAGTGACAGATTCCAACAGGTGTCTGTGGATGTGGAGGTGAGACTGTCGTCTGGCGACGGTGCCACACTTGAGTTACAGACTCATAGAACGGCTGAACTGTCTATCCGGAAACCGAATAAGGGAAAGGGGCAAACACAGCAATCGCTCCGGTCGTCACAGAGGGTACGTTTAGGCAGATTGACTAAATAGTTGGAGTTGGAGTTAAATAGTCGGTTTCCTGCTGCAGTCGCAGCATTGTTTCTAGCGGCTGTCGGTTCCATCTAATTTTTGATTGGCTCCGAGTATTCACTTACCGCTGGCTGGTCTGTCGACACAGATGGTTGGACTGGCGCATTCGACTCTCGGAGCCCCCCTGCTAAGGCTACGATTGCTTGTCTGTTCTCACAAATTCATCGATGCTTCGTTGAAACGAGTTTTTGATTTCTTTGTAAAAGCTGATGGCTGATGATCCACTCCTGTACATACCCTCAAATTATCATGGAAGAAACCTATCGTATTTCCAAAGGTGAAACTGAACTGTAGCATAAAGAAAAATGGACTAGGCGCCACACCGAGCGGTACTCTACAGGATCTATTTGGAGATTCTCCAAATTAGCATTAACCAATGAAATAATTGAGCCAAATAAATCTAATCGTCTCTGTCCGGCACTTGCAGCCAAACCTGCGGCAATGCTTTCTCAATATCTGCTAGTATCAATCTTTGTCTCAATCGAAACCTCAACGGCAATCCCACCAATTCTTCGCTCATTCAAGCTAGGATTGAACTTCTTCGCTTTTGCTGATGCATCGAATACGATTCCCAGGTTTGTAGTAGTCTTGTGATACCAGGAGAGATATGGTATGTGATACCATCGGTGTCTTTTGCCTACACTTTTCGATGATTTGCTTTTGTCGGGTATAAAACCCTGGTGCTAGATTCACGATTGGACAGACCGTTGGATTGCAAGTTGTTGTTGTTGTTGTCAATGGTGTGTGATGTCCAAATGTCAAATAAAGAATTGTTGCGTTATATTTCGAGCTAAGTTCGCATTTAAGTTCGGTAGATAAAAGAAAGATTCTCTACAAAACTGACGTTTATTTCAATAACCATGAAAAGAACAGCAGGCAGCTCAAAATTAGTTATCACTCACAGAATAGAAGGGACTCTAACTCACGATACAAAACTGGCAGACATGAATTCACCACTTGGCCAACCTACCCGCTGCACGGAACAACCCGTGCTGATAGCGTTCCGCCATCTTGAACTAGCTCACATTTATGAGTCATATTTGAGCCACGAAAATAGCTAATGATAATTTTATCTTGCTTATTCATGAAACATTGCATTTTAGGTTCAAACTCATCTACCGTATACTTAGGCTTAGCACACGGATATTTCCTATATTCTATACTTTTTAAGTTGGTCTTCAATGACAGCATTGAATTTTACTTGAAGCTCTGGGTTTAATCGCTGAAGGAATGATCTTAGTCGGCCTAACGTTAGCTCGAAACTCTCTGGAAGATTGGTTTCTGCTCCATTGAACGTCTCAATTAAAGCGGGGCCGGGCCGTTTGGGGGTCTGGCCCGGGGCCGTTCCCTGGAGTCGGCTCCACCAACGGCCCCCGACCAACCCTGCAAATTTTTTGCTTAAAATGTTAACTGCACTTATGGAGGGAAAGAGTAAGGTATCTGTTGCAATAAACTGAGAAACCGGATCCACTTACCTTTGGAATGAGGGATGTTTGGTCAGTTTTCCAGTACTGGCTGGAGTCCTAAGTAGGTTAACATTGTCTCATAGTAAAACTATCTGTCTATACTTGAAATGAGTCCCCTAAGTTTGCAACAAACTCAAGCTTCCTCTAGTGCGACTCATTTGTAAAGTGACTTTTATTAGGATGTTATATTACACATTAATATATTATTAATATATATAGCTCTTTAACAGTTAAAGGTGCCGTGGCTCAGCCAGCGGTAGAAAGTTTGCGCGTAGTTCTGGCTGGACACCTGAATTTTTAGTGCTTTCGACTGTGTGCTGCTATCTTGCGTTATATAAACATACATACATACATACATACATGCATATATACATACTTTCATTTTCACAGTAACTGTAGCAATCATAATGTCAGTAAGATATTAATGACCAATGACCATCTATGTCGTTTCAACCCATACGTTTAGAATAATTATCAGCGTTTCCGGACAAACAAAAACAATGCAAACAATAATAACAACAACAAATTTAAATCCAGTCAAATAGCACAGATTCTCAAGTAGTTAAATTAAATGCTGTCAATATGCTGTGATCACACTTCACCTCACCACTTACGGCAACGAGTCAAGACATGCCAATTTGTCATAAAGTTTATTTTCAAATTTCGACATAATTTCATTCTCCTACAGCATTTCTATTTTTGAAAGAAGTTGGGATAGTTACCTTGGAATTTGTTAGCTGAAATAATTGCTTAGCTGAATTTCTGAATTCTTTATTTTTAGCAAAATAGATGAAAATGTTATTAGCAGAATTAGCGTTAATTAGCATCCATAAGATGGGGCCTAAGTACGTCTGAACTCGTTTAGAAGTATTACCTGAAGTAGCTGAAAATACAGTCAATGGAATAGTTTGTAAAAAGAAAGTACAGGCAGTAACGAGAACTAACATTTTAGTAACTTGAGACTGTCTTTTCCTATTTTTCTTCATGATATCAGATAAACTGTCCTCTTTGTTCTTCTTCAAACAAACCATGGCAATTGCATAGGTTATGACACTCAGCAAGCTGACAATTAGCTGATAAAATTTGTGTACTCGATTAACCCATAGAGTTATCGCATACTCAAACATGCATAATCTTGGGCTTTCCAACCTTCTAGGTGTCACGTAGGTGCTGATGTAACCCAGTGTTGTTAAAGCACCGGACACCAAAAATGGAAAAACACTGAATATAATCATTGTCCTTTTGGTAATACTGTAGTATAGAGCAATGCTGACACATGCAACTAGACGGTCCAATGATATCAGTAGCAGTGCTGTTGGCACAGCAAAACCGCTGGAAAGAAAACAGAAAATATACAGTTCTTTGATACAGTCCCATTTTGTTACCAGAACCCTCCGATTGACCAGAATGAATGATATAATTTCTCTGAATTCCGGCTGATAGCTGTCCGAGACCAGCAAGAAAATCAGCAACAGCCAACGAAGCTGGTAGTATTCTTTTCGATGAAGTTCAGGACTGATTCCGATTACCGTTACGATCAGCACATTACCAACTGTCTGTATAATCCCTTCAGCGGTATACACGCTGAACAGTATCGTAGATCTCAGCAAATCAGTTTCCGAGAACAATGTAGAATTATTCATCCTCGTTTTCCCTTTGTACAAAAATCAACACCTTCGGAATTCCCAGTGGCGTAGCATTTCCTCCTATATGACTTGAGTAAATACTGTTGTGCTAATCAAGAAGTGAAAGTTGGACCTAGCCTGTCGTCAGAACATAAGAATAAAGGGATGAAGAAGGATGTAATGACTTGAGTACATTAATTGTTGAGATTAGAGCGGAAAAAGCCTAATTGTGGACATTGTTTTACAACTACAGCCAATTAGCTATATGACAACCAGCATGCTAATACATAAACTTAGCTCAGAACTTTACACCAAGCTTTTTTTAAGTAAATTTGAATCCATATGTAACAGTACGAGGTATCCGTCAATCCGTTGTAGAAAAACGTTGCACATGAAATAGTAAAAGAGTAGAGCCATTTACCACTTCAACAGGATCCTGAACTACAACAAAAATTATACTGGATATTTGAATTGCAAGTTGTTGATATCTCATATCTTAAATATACGGAACGGGCCCAATACTTTTCAGGTGAAAAGGTTATGCACAATGACACTTGAAAACTGATACACGTTTAAATTTCATAAACTGTCAAAAATGAAATTGTAGGAACAAAAGTAAGGACCCACTTGATTGACAAGTTATCTCAACCTGAACTCTTCAGTTGTAATACCACTGAAGATTTTTGACATCAGTTATGTGCTACAAACTTAATGAATCGGCTTGAAATTTATGGCACATAACGTTTTCTAAAGTCTGACCAAAAAATGTAGGGAGCGAAATTGTTTTGTTTATACTGAATTACCGGTACATTTTTGCTGCAGCAATGTATATATTTCCTGAACCGTCATGGCATGAACTTTCTTCTGGTTGAAAAAAAATTTTAAAAATTAAAATTCCTCAAAGGAAGCCGATTTTTAAAGTTTTGAAAGATCGGTAGAAGCCAGTAACTATCCGTTCGGTGGAAAATTAGCCCATGCCAAAGACATTTTGAATCCCGAATATCAGCTCATTTCGTCAAGAATTGCGATAGTTATTCAATTTTTTCGATTTTCAAAATCCTTTGATCTTTGCCGCTTTTTTCGAATTTTTGACTCTATTCGCGACTCACTCAATGCAAAATTTTTTTAATTGGATTTTCAGACCGCTTACGTGTTAGCTTTCATGTGATATGAGTGGTTTTTCAAAATTTGAAAATCGATTTTTTCAAAAAATACCACTTTTGACCCAAAATTTCGACAATGCGAATCCAGCAAAAGTGGGTAAAAACAACATTATCATAAAGTTTAATCTGAGCTGAATCCAACGATATAATGTTTGGCTACGGCTTAAATTGCCCCAGCAACGAATTTTTAAAAATTTCCTATTTCAGCTGATTTGTGAGAAGTTGTGCTATATTGTGCATTGATTTGCCGCAAATAATGTAAACTAGCCAAAAAACCGGCTAAAAAGCGAAATTGTTTAAAAATTCGTTGCGGATGCAATATAAGTCGTAGCCACGAAAACTTTATATCGTTGGATTCAGCTCAGATTAAACTTTATAATAATGTTATTTTTACCCACTTTTGCTGGATTCGCATTGTCGAAATTTTGGGTCAAATAGTGGTATTTTTCGAAAAAACTTATTTTCAAATTTTGAAAAACAACATATATCACATGAAAGCTGACACGTAAGCGGTCCTGAAAATCCAATTAAAAAAATTTTGCATTGAGTGAGTCGCGAGTAATAGCCAGTCAAAGTTCGAAAAGCGGCAAAGATCAAAGGATTTTGAAAATCGAAAAAATTGAATAACTATCGCAATTCTTGACGAAATGAGCTGATATTCGGGATTCAAAATGTCTTTGGCATGGGCTAATTTTCCACCGAACAGCTAGTTCCTGGCTTGTACTGATCTTTCAAAACCTAAAAAATCGGCTTCTTTTGATGAATTTTAATTTTTTAAAAACTTTTTTTCAACCAAAAGAAAGTTCATGCCATGACGGTTCAGAAAATATATACATTGCTGCAGCAAAAATGTACCGGTAATTCAGTATAAGCAAAACAATTTCGCTCCCTACATTTTTTGGTCAGACTTTAGTAATTTTTGCAGGAAATGGGAAGCTTACTAAGCTAGAGGTAACTGGTTTGCATAACACAAGAGAAATGTGCCTTAATATTTGAAGATTTTAAGAGATGTTAAGATTTGAATTTAAATATCTCTCCAAAAGGTCGTAAATTCATTTTATATTTTGCATGTAGGCTATGTTAATGTATACGCTCAGGTAGTTACATATTTAGCTTAAAATATAAAAGTGAATTTTCTGTTTATTGGCTGATTTCGAAAACCTGTAAGTTTGTATCTTGTTTAATATTATGTTTATAATAAATTAAGAAAACGGCCTCAGCGTATACAGGCATACAGCAGATTGCTAAATTCGGTGGAAGCGTGATGGGAATATATATAAAAAATTTTATGATTGCTTGCATTTTGCTTTGGTTTTGGAGGTTTAGGTTTTTAAGCAGCAGTGGTTTCTGGAATAATACACTTTTTATTTGTAGTGTGCGCGGGAAAGGTCAACGAAAGCCAACCAATTGATCAATCAGCTTTAGTCTTTGCATGAAACCGAGTCCACAGAGGAAATGCAGGTAATTTTAAAGCTGTTTACGTGAAAATGTATTTGAACACAACAGTTTGATGCCTTATTTCGACATATTACTTAGTGCTTAGTCACCGCCAATTCTCGTATGTCATTTTTCATTCCTTCTTTTACCGACGATTGCTGAGCTGTTCGGTTTTAGTTGACTTGGTTTAATCACTGCTGAACACTCGCATTAAATTAGTGAAAAGTGCTAATCCCTGGGTTTCTGAATGTTGTGTGGGAGAGATTCTCGACGGTCTCTGTTACTTTGCTCTCAAGTCAAAGTAGGTCTAAGTACGATCTAGCCAACCAATGCTTAGGAGCAGGGATGGAAACTGGGTCAATTTTTGTGACCCATGATCCACTCGACCCAAACGCAAATTTGACCCAGACCCAAGGTGACCCATAACATTTTAAAATTTAGTGACCCAGACCCAAATGACCCAAACGTTTTCGTGACCCAGACCCAACTGACCCAAGAGTTTTCGTGACTCAGACCCAACTGACCCAAGAGTTTTCGTGACCCAGACCCAAATGACCCAATACAATAACGTTACACAGACTGACTTTACCTAACTGAGGTAGTCCCATTGTGCCGTGTTTTTACAGCTTATTAACAGTCAACAGTCATCAACAGTCATTACTTTTTCAATAATGATGGAACTGAATGAAATAATTACTAGTGCAGCATTAGCTGGCCATTTTGCGTTTGAGGCCTGAGTGGTTGATGCTGTAAACTTTTAAAATCGACAGAAATGTGTCCACCTTGGTATACGTGCTTTTACTATGTGAACCGACTCATATAGAATGACAGAGCAAGTCACACCTAACTCTACTGATTTCTGCTAAATGACTACTAAATTTAACTAGGACCAATTTAACTTTATCCCCCCCCAGAACCCCAATTAAACTTTATCCCCCCCAGAATTAAAACCTGCCTAAAAGCACTAATTCGGTGTCACATTGTGTTTTATTGCATTATTTATTGTATGGCTTCATATTGGAGGCTGATGAATTAAAAAAATTTAAAATTTTAAAAATTTTTTAACATTTTAAATTTTAGTTTGGTAAGGGGGGACCAAGGGGAAACGAATTTTTTGAAAAAACATTTGCTGAAAACTTGCACACAGGGGTTTTCGGTGGCGCTGAGCACGAATCTGACATCGTTTTTCAATCCAGCTTTTCGTTAGCTCAGTATAGGCTAAACTTGTAAGCTTAACATGTAAGCTTATATATACTGAGCTAACGAAACAAAATAACTTTATTCAAATTGTGTTCATCTTCTGATGGAACAACTTCTAATGACTACGAAAAGGACGCCAAGTACACATTGTTTCCCTTTTACACAAATTTTGATTGCTGACCCCAATTTAACTTTATCCCCCCAAACTAGTTGAAATTTTTTCAGAAATAGTGGGCTTACCTTTAAAACTTGCTAAACTTCCACCACGAAAATTGAAACTTTAAAGATTTGGCAAGACCCCTGTGACCCAAACCCAAACTGAGACACTAAATTGCTGACCCAGACCCAAAGTGACCCATAGAAAGCTTGACCCAGGCCCACCCTGACCCAAACTTTTTCCAAAATTTGCGACCGAAGACCCAGTCACCCATGCAAAAATAGCGACCCAAACGACCCATGACCCAGTTTCCATCCCTGCTTAGGAGTTTAACACTATATCAGTGAAGCTGGCATAGAAACATTTATATTAGCCTGACATGGCAGTTTAAGCTGATGCCGTTGCGGTGTAATAGTAATTTGCATGAGTCCGGAGAAAAAGGGCTGTGGTTCGATCCCCGGCAAATCCAATCCTTTATGTTCAGTTTATGGATGCTGGATTTCCATGTTTAACATGCCCTTCTCCTGAGACTAGATTCAATGGTGTTCAGTGCAAGCCGTGTTAGGTCTATTGTTGGTCTCAGGCGCCACATGACCAATCACCATGCTGGGCTGCCGTTGATGCTAAAGACTGCAAAGTGTACAAGTTTATCAGTGTCGTACTGACAGAGAATGGAATAAATTAAGATCATATATGTGCACATTCCATGAGTATGAACAGGCTTGCAGTGGTCCCAACATGAGGAAAACGGCAAATGTATACTCACTTCTGCAGAATTCACTCTTAAAAATACCCCACTCACACATTGCATTCTATATTCTGTTCGGTGAGGTTTGAGTGTCGTAGACCGTGACCTGTGCTGTTTGCGTCATGCGGGCCCAAAAAATGTAGGCTGCTGCTTTTTCCCATTGAAGATTCATGGTCTTCTTTTGCACTAGGTAGCTCCAGCTATGTACCGTTTGGTGTTGCTGTGCGTATCAGCGGTTTTTGCGGTTCACGTCATTTCCTGCCAAAATAGTGAAAACGGCGCAACTTTGAAAATTCACCCTAGCGAGCCACAACTGCTAAATCTTTGCAAATCGGCAGTTTTTTATGTAGACTGTTCTGCTGAAGAAAACCTTGGTTGCAATGATTTTCCTCAGGTAAGATTATACGAAATTTGTTGAATTAAAATTAATTTAATCTGGTTAGCTCCAGGTACTTTGATAGTCAAGCACGTATCTATCCATATGTATGTTGTTTCTGATTTTGTTTATGCCTTTTGGCTTGTTTGTTTGTTGTTATTTGTTATCATTCAGGTAGCATATCCATCACAAAGACTAGGTACACATTTATTTATTTCCAACCTGTGTTGTTGATGCGTTTTACTTTCGCCAAACACTAGTTGTCGTTGACCAATTTTGCTGTTGTCTGTGCAAAATTTCCCAATGTTAATCGTTTGCGGCTCATAGTGAGTGGATTATTCCAAGATACTTTAGAAAGGACGTGCGTGTGTGAATTAACGAATCTTCTTGAATAATACTCTAATCCTAATTATCATAAATCTTTAGAACATTATCTGCTTGGCAACAACCTTCTCAACAATTGAGTACATGGCGATTATCTACAACTGAGTACCCAGTACACAAATTCGCACGATGCTACGCTCTATCGTTACGAATTAACCTGAAAAGAACTAAACGGAAACGGTCCGATCACCTTCGGCTCGCCACTCCTTACAACACATAAAAATAAAGCGAAGACAATTATTCACACTGTTTATAGGTACTAAGGAGGAAGGTCACCAGGCAGTACGTCTGTCAAAAGATTTTGAGTACACCATTATAGCGAGTTTCCGCAGAACCAACATAGCTGCAATTCCAGCTAAATTTTCATGCTCTGTTGCAGCACGAGCTGCAATCAGTTAGTTAGCATTACATTTAGAAAGTCTGATACAAGGGAACACCTAAAGCACCAGTTAAAGTTAAAGGTCACCTTGGTAGGCTACTGAAAGAGTGCTCGATAAAAATGGAATTCAGCTGGCAAGTTTTTCATATGTCTAATCTGCGGAAACTCGCTATAATTGTGTACTCAAAATTTTTGATAGACGCACAGGCACTCAATTTGGGAAGGGGTCACCTGTTGCATGTAGATCATGTCCCTAAGCCGATAGCTAAAAGTTTGACGCTTGCAATCAACAGTTATCATCAATCAATCGCTTGTAACAATCAAATCTGGGTTCATTGAACTTTTTTAGACTGAGCTTGTTCAGAACGGTGAGCGGCCTAATGGACACGCATATTACGGATACGAATATTCCCCAAACATCGCCTCAGTCACTTACGGATTTTATATCAGAGAGCAAATTAATAGTTGAATACATTTGACTGTTAAATTATTTTTAATTTCTGTTATCATCAATGAACCTGTATGTGATAAATTAATAGACATACATTTGATGTGAATGTAAGATGTCTCTCTTTTTGCCTTAGAGTTAGACAGTCTATTTTATAATTATGTGTGCTAGCTTGATGTGTGTATGTATCCCTGCATCATCTAACAGTTTTTTATCTAGCATTGTATGTCTAATATCTTCATTTGCAGGTACCTTCTGGTGCGAGGCAAACTTCACAGGATGTCCAGGCAGGGACCATTTTGCGCTGCGCAGTCATCCCATTATTGTTAACTATCACGATTGTGAAATAGCCGATGAAAGAACTTTTCCTTTTGATATCACAGCTGATAGCATATCCCTAAATTGTGGTCGTAAGTTGTGTTTAGGGATGACTTCTAGTCGGCTGGCACTTGTTGACATGTTTGTTGACAAGCAACAAACAGAGACTAAACATAAAACCTAAATCGGTCTAAATAATACCAAGAGTACAAAATATAATACTTTAGTTAGCTCAAACTAACTCATAATTTGTTAAACATCTTCAGGGATCAAAGTTACGTTGCCCAAACCAAGGTAGGGACTACTCTTATTCTGAATAATTTCCGTATTTTCATCACAAGAATTAACCGGTTAGCAATTTGACGAGGTTAAGGTACTGACAGCGTCGTCCTGAATATTATCAGGCTGCTGCGAGCTAGCCGACTGCGAAATGCTGCGCCTAATTTATTGGTAAAACTTCTTTATAAATGATTGCAAAATCAAACTGAAATTAGTTGTTGCGAAAATACTTGGCATTAAGCTTTGATCTTTGTTTCTTTAACCTTTCCTTGTTTAATATCTACTCTGAATACAAACCCTCTCATCAGCTGCGCTAAACAGCGGGTCTCAAGTGTCTGTCGGTCGACACAGTAGGGTAGGGGCCCGACATGTGCAGGGGCGCAAAATCTGGTGCCTGGGGGGTGGAGGTAAGCGACCCCTTTGAGGGCTGGGGTCCAGGTTTTTCGAAACCCTTAAACCTCCCCCTCCAAGCAGATGTTTGGTAGGCGTGCACTGGAGGCGAAGTTAGAGGCGGCTGTTACCGGTGGCCTGCCAAAGACGAATTTTACTTTGGTTCCTGTCTAAATTAGTCTCAAAGAGCAAAAACTGGTACGGGGTGGTGAGCTCTGGGGAAACCCCTTGCCAACCGTTCCCAGAGCATGTACATTCTGCTTTTGCTAAAAAATGGTTTTTGGCGTATATATATATATTATATATATATATATATATATATATATATATATATATATATATATATATATATATATATATATATATATATATATATATATATATATATATATATATATATATATTCCTTTGGTTTTGAGATTACGTATGTAATTTGAATGTTTTCGTTTCAGCTGATGAGCAGGGATTCAGTGAACAAAGTGAAATCTACTGGCTCAAGAATGGCCAGTTTTTACATTTTCATTGAAGTATTTATCATTTCTCTGCTGATAGACGAGTACTAACTCTTTTTCAACCGAAGGAGTTTTATGCAGGAATCTACTCGTGTATGCACAGAAGTCCTAAAGGCAATTATCTGAACGAGATTCACCTCGAGCAGAAAGTATAAGAAAGAGTACATTTTGGTAACATATATTGACTGATTTTACATCTGTGGGTTTGTTTGAGGTGAAAACATAAATGGACATAAACGCTGGAAAAAACTTAATTCTCTAGGTTGGTAAAACTGAAAATTGTTGATGAGAGTAGCTGAACTTTAGCTTTCAAAGATTTTAAGATAAGTGGTGTTGCCAGAGAGGGAAATTTTGGAACATTAATAAATTTCTAGGATCATGCAAATGGTCTCCTTCTCACATTCTAAAGTTGTCACTTCAGCCAACGCTTTTATCCATAAACAGATCTATTTAGATCTAAATTATGCAAGGATGTACACCAACACATTTTTGATTGACTGTTTTTAATTTATAAAACTTAAACTTTTAATTTTTCCGATAGGGCCAAAGGAAAGCCGACTGTTTTGTGTCTAATTTTGCTGAGAACTTGAATCTAGGGTTTTTTCACCGGCTGCCCAAAACACAAGTAAAATTGCAAGTAAAATGCATTGATAGTTTTCAAGGAAAATTTCAGAATATTTAAGGTGATAAATCGCCAGCATCTGTCACTGGCCGGTCGGCCGCCACGTATTTGGCTTGCCACCTGACTTCTATTTAACCTTTCACCAATCTAACTTCTGTTTAATGTGAAAACGCTTAGCTTTGATGTCTTAGCATTGATATACATAGCTAAACAGAGTACAGTTTATCAATTCAACAAAAACCTTATACATTTTATTGGTGATACTCCGTTAGGCGCACACCTTACAATTTTTCGCAGTTGACAGAAATGCTCTACTCCGGTAGGCGCACACCTTACAAAACTGAGGGTTTACTGTAAAATGCTCTACTCCGGCAGGCGCACACCTTACAAATAGTGATTTCTTATCGTCGTTAATATGGACTGAGCTGTTGGAACAACTTGTATTAACAAATAGTAGTTATTAGGTATTATTTATATTATACATAATTAATAAAATTAAAAATAAATTAATAAATTCATGCTGAAATATATATTAAACTGTGCCGTTGGGTATTTTGATTTAGTCATTTAAATTATTTAATTAATTTTTGAAGATTTAAAATTTAACTTGGTATTAATCTCAAATCTTCAAAAATTAATTACAAAATTTCAAAGGCTTAATTTAAAATTCTAATTCCGCAATGACTCTGAATTAAAAATTTTTAAAAATATACCGTTTTGACAATAAAATATGTAAATGTAGCCGTCTCCCCCACGGCTACCCGGAGAGACTTAAACTCCAAAACCCTACACCACAGCTTTTCTCTACTTTACTGTTAGTATAAGCATCCACACTCACCGAAACACACTAGGGAGTCACGAATACTGCTCCAATCATAGCCAGGCAGACCAAAACGTAAACTAATCGTGACGAAGTAGTTGACTTAGAGACTTCCCCTTTTACAGTCAATTGCCTCTTGTGTCACTCCATTCGCCCTTTCCTAAAGATCAGACCTCCGATCATAATTATTAATTTGACGCAATCATTTTGTTGTTTGCCAAAATCTTACCCTTCTACGGTCTATCTATCTTAAAGATTTTTAACTAGTCACCTACCCACCTATTAATTATGTATAATATAAATAATACCTAATAACTACTATTTGTTAATACAAGTTGTTCCAACAGCTCAGTCCATATTAACGACGATAAGAGATCACTATTTGTAAGGTGTGCGCCTCCCGGAGTAGAGCGTTTTACAGTAAATCTTCAATTTAGTAAGGTGTGCGCATACCGGAGTAGAGCATTTTACAGTAAACCCTCAGTTTTGTAAGGTGTGCGCCTACCGGAGTAGAGCATTTCTGTCAACTGCGAACAATTGTAAGGTGTGCGCCTAACGGAGTATCACCCATTTTATTTAATTCCAATTATACTTTGATTCAATTTCACCATTCATAGCCTAGTCGGAATTAGCAGGTGAGCCTATGACAGATCAAACTTAATAAAAGTCCCACTGTAAACACAATCAGGCCTAGCTTCTGATCGTCCATAATGATGGCAAATCCACCGTAATTCCCCACAATTTTCGCAACCACAGGATAGGTTACTGCTAGTAGCGCTGCAGCGTAACCAGATACGGTCAAGGCAAAGCAAATAAACAGTGCAAAAGCTATAGTGTTAAGTAGTACTACAGCGGCTAGGGTTAGCTGGAAGCTGGTTGTAGCCCAGCCGTTAAACCAAAAGTTGATGCCGTCCCGAAAATCTCGGAAACCCGTAACTAGGTCTCCCAGGAAAAGGACAATAACGGAATTAGTGCACAGAATTCCGTGAAATGTTGAGAAGCTGCCGGCAGCTTCAATTCGCAAACGATCTAGACTGATCAAACCAAGTGATAAAGCGATCAGAGTGAGAAAAGAATGAACCGCTGCTAAGCCTGCGTTTGGTAGATACCAGTTGAATATGTCCAGTTCTGCTAAAAATTAAAACATAAAATTTAGTATATACTTATAATAATAGAAATAATTAGGGGCAAATAAGGAGTATATAACCAGAACAACTACTAAAATGTTTGATTTGCGTATGCTATTCGCAATACTTATTTTGTCAATTACCGAACTTTTTTTGGATGGGTGTTAAACTGAATTGACTGATTACTAGCATCAAGAATCAAGAAGTTCACAGGTTCATAGATTGTGGTGACTAAAGGGTGAGACAGATTGCCCGTGTCGTAAGAGTTGAGTACGTTTTAAACTTTTGTTGCATGTCGCATGCCTTTAGCCTATGAAATGTTGGCTCTGTCTAGGGCTGCACTAAAATATTTTGCGACATGACATCAACGACAAGTGACATGCGACATGCTATAAATCCTACACGACAGGTGACATACGACTCGAAACACACGACACACGACAAGCGGCAGCCTGTGAACCGCCATTAAACGCTACTGTTGGTTCCGTGAAAAGTTTTTACACAGCCGTCGCGCTGGTAAGAGAAGGAATAGCGTGTTATTGCGTCTACCGCTCTGTAGCGAACCACAAAATTTGCTGTAAACAAACTTGTAAAAACAGATCCGCCAGAAACCATGCGATACGGAACAATTCCTTACAAAGCATTAATTCTGCACTGAACGAGCGACGTTTGCCGCAATTGGTAGCAATAATATGACAGGTGCGGCCCGACTGATTACGGCATAAAAAGCAACTGGCCATCCATTGACAGCGTTTCTTGAAAGCACCAAATAGGTTGATAGAAATACTGCTGTGGGAAAGAGGGATTGGAATTGATTAATCTTCCACTGGAGAATGGCTTTTCTGAAACAGTTGGAAATATTATAATTGAATGTAGTTATCAAAAGAACCTAGGTATGACCCAGTTATCATTAATTAGACATTTAAATAAAAAAGTATATATTGTTGGAAATTAAATAAAATTAGATTAAATTAAATTGAAGTAGTCGTAGGTATTCGCTTTCCGGAGACTAGCTGAGTTGCAGAGTTTACTGATCTCCATGAATCAATATCCACCCTGGTCACTTTTCTTCAGTTTTTTCAGTTCTGGTTTCAATTTCGCTGGCCAAAAGGCGAAACTCCTCAATTTGGTTCAACACAACTTAGGTAGTTAGTTATGGCATAGTATTTCGTTATGGTTAAGTTTTTCTACCTTTCTGTACCATTGCTTTGGTTCATTCTCCTTATCGTTTAACAATTTGGTAAACTTTTTGGGCACACTAAAACCGGGAAGTGGTCTTTGAAATCTGATTTTCTGTTATACGAGAGGAGGAGGAGCATCTTTTGGTCCTCCCTTTCTCAAGCAAGTTAGCGACCGTTTATTATTTTCAATACTTCCATTTTTTAAAAAGGTAGAAGGCGCAACTAACTATAATTAATTGATTAATTAATAAACTGTAATTAGTTACTCTTAGGGTCTTTTGGCGCACGAGTTGAAAGAGTAGAGTTGAAATTTTTAACCCTGCAATCGGGTTAAATGAACTAGTTTACTCTTTTAACCCAGTGCGCGAAAAGGATTGAGTTAATGTTAACTCCTTTTCTCTGCGCGAAAAGGCCCATAGAGTAACAGTTGGTGTTGTTCACCGGCCCAATTTTCCGCATCGCCAGCCAGAATCCTCTTGCCGCTGACGGGGCGGCTAGCCACGAAACGGCCCCGGCTGTCTACCAGCTCAGACTGAAAGTCCCGTCGGAGGGGGCATTCTTCGCTAGGTATTCAGCATAAAAGATAAGATATTAAGCGGATTAAACTACTGAAAACAGTTGTGGCCAGTTTAAGGCAACTGACCGGAATAACTGTCAAATACCGACCAGCCAGTATTTGACCGGCCATCCAGTTAGACGGGTTCGATGAGCGATAGCAGACGTATACACATTAGTTTCGACATTGTGTTACCTTTTCCATAAACCAATAACAGCCACTGTCAGCAACATCTGTAAGCTCACAGTAAAGCAAGTGTAATAGGAATGGTATCGCTTCTCCAGTAGAAACCACATGGAATTGACGCCTAAAGTGCTGGCCAAAAAATCCAGCTGCTGTAGCAATTTGCTTTAATCGACAAACCATAATCTACCAAACAGCCACCGCACACCTGAAATGAAAAAATAAAAACTAAACATAAAAATAACACAAACTTAACAGCTAACGGATTCTGCACGGTCCAATTCATAAGTTTCGAGTTGTCAACCTATGCATGGTAAACGGTTGAAATTTCTGAAATGATATTTTTGTCTGGATAAGATCAAAATTTTATGATCACACTTTTATAAAACACCAGTCAAGATTTCCAAATCAAAAGAAGCATTACCAATAAAGTTAGTGGAAAATTCAGTCCGCGCTTAGCTCAGCCTCATTGGGGCTGGAATATAGATCTCGCGCAAAAGACGGGGCCCAATTAACGCCTACCAATTCCAAAATTTTGTGATTTTTGAATATTTAAATGCCAATTTTTAGACGATATTTTGAAAGTCGGCGAGGACCAATTTTGGGTTAAATCATAAAGTCTGGTCTGGCAATAGATTGGAAAACTGATTAAATTGATGGGGAAAGTTGACCAGCTTTTTTTAAACATCTGTGTATCTGTGATTGCAATGACTGATTTCGGCTTGTGGTAACTAAAAACAGGTGAGGAGCATTATTGGTTTGCCGCTACTTCCGAAGGAAAAGGGCAAACCCTTATTCTCGTCGTGTTATTGGGTTGCCGCTTTTTCAACAAAAAGGCAACCCTTTAACTTGGGTATGTCCGTTATTTATTATTATTATTCTCCGGATTCTTGTCCCCCCCCTCTAACTTTTGATTGGGAAGGGGTAGAGAGGTGGTTGATACCTCATTTTGAAGGTCTTGACTTGAACTGCTCCCGGAAGCGCGGGGAACCCCGGGGGAACAGAGGTGCTCCCGGAGCACCCCGTGAGTAAAAATGAGTAAAATAAAGTTGTCCAAATGAGCTAATTTTGGTATCATTTGAAAGCTCTCGGCGAGTAATGAAAAAGTTGTAATAGGGTGAAAGCCTGAAAATGCACCCATTTTGAGTTATGAGGCCGAAAATGTTCAAAAATGGCCAAAAACGGCCAAAATGGCTCAAAATTGAAAGTTCTCGTATCGGGCTCATATCGGTATCATTTGAAAGCTCTCGTTGCGTAGATAAAAAGTTGTAATCGGCCCAAAGCACCAAAATGTACCAAAAATAAGTTATGGGGTCTCAAAGGGGTCAAAAATGGCCAAAATGGGTCAAAATTGAAATTTGTCGTATCCGATCGATACCGGTGTCATTCGAAAGCTCTCGTTGCGTACATAAAATGTTGTAATAGGGCCAAAGCATCAAAATGTACAGAAAATGTGTTACGGGGTCTCAAAAGGGTCAAAAATGGCCAAAACCGGCCAAAATGGGTCAAAATCAAACATTTTGGAAAACCCACAAAATGGGTATCATTCGAAAGCTCTCTTTGAGTATATAGAAAGTTGTCATAGGGCAAGGAGTACTATCGTAGGATAATTGACTTATCTCGTTTATAAGAGGAAAAATGCAGCGGCAACCCGTTCATGCCACTTAGCTTGTTATTATTATTCTTCTTCTTGTCCCCCCCTATTAACTCAAGCTAGGCTCAACGCCCGGAGCTGAAATTTGGTGGGTATGTGGGGGTTGGTCCCAAACCTGGCCCATTTTAATTTCATCGCTCTAGACCCACCCAGTCGACCAGGGCAGGGAATTTAATTTTTTAAAATCGTAAGGGGGGACCAAGGCGATTCTCAAAAATGGTCGAAAACTTTTTCTCTCCGATTTGGTTGAAAAGTCAGTCCTAGGGTAATTCGGGGACGCAGATTCCAAATCTGCAATCGAAATTTTTCTAGCTTTAGTAAATCTCGAGATATGGCCAAAAGTTACACTGTTGGAGACCGCAAAAGTGAGCAAACTGCCCAGAAACGCCTAATATCTGTGCTTTTGAACTCGTTAGTCAAGTTTAGCCGGTGGATTTGCTAAGATATCCTTTCAAAAGAAGTGTCAAGTAACTTGTGGCAATATTTAATCGAAAATTCCTTATCCCAACTGCCTTTTTATGGGCAACCATTTTCAGAGGAAGGTATCAAAAATGGTCAAAAACTTTTTGTCTCCGATTTGGTTAAAAAGTCGGTCCTAGGGTAATTCGGGGACGCAGATTCCAAATCTGCAATCGAAATTTTTTCTAGCTTTTGTAAATCTCGAGATATGGCCAAAAGTTACACTGTTGGAGACCGCAAAAGTAGAGCAAACTGCCCAGAAACGCCTAATATCTGTGTTTTTTGAACTCGTTAGTCAAGTTTAGCCGGTGGATTTGCTAAGATATCCTTTCAAAAGAAGTGTCAAGTAACTTGTGGCAATATTTAATCGAAAATTCCTTATCCCAACTGCCTTTTTATGGGCAACCATTTTCAGAGGAAGGTGTCAAAAATGGTCAAAAACTTTTTGTCTCCGATTTGGTTAAAAAGTCGGTCCTAGGGTAATTCGGGGACGCAGATTCCAAATCTGCAATCGAAATTTTTGTAGCTTTTGTGAATTTCGAGATATGGCCAAAAGTCACACTGTTGGAGACCGCAAAAGTGAGTAAACTGCCCAGAAACTCCTAATATCTGTGTTTTTGAACTCGTTAGTGAAGTTTAGCCGGTGGATTTGCTAGGACACCTTTAAAAAGAAGTGTCAAGTAACTTCCAGCGATATTTAGAAGAAAAATTTCTTATCCCAACTGCCCTTTTTATGGGCAACCATTTTCAGGTGAAGGTGTCAAAAATGGATAGAATCTTTTAATCTCGGATTTGATTGAAAAAGTAAGTCCTGGTGTAATTCGGGGACGTAGATTCCAAATCTGCAATCGCAATTTCTCTAGCTTTTGTGAATCTCGAGATATGGTCAAAAGTTGCACCGTTGGAGTCCGCAAAAGTGGGCAAACTGCCCAGAAACGACTAATATCTGTGTTTTTTTGAACTTGTTAGTCAATTTGAGCTGGTGGATATGCTAGGACACCCTTTAAGAGGGTGTATCAAGCAACTTGTAGTAATCGAAAATTCCTTATCCCAACTGCCCTTTTAAGGGCAACCATTTTCAGATGTACGGGTTAAAAGCCTTTTGTCTAAATTTTGGACGAAACGTTGGCCCAAGGAGGTCGAGAACGTAGATTTTATACGTACAATCAAACGTTTTAAAGAAGTTGTGGCTTTGGAGATATGACGAAAGGCAGTCATGCTTAATTTGCAGCAGGTACTCTAGAAAAGGATTATGTGCATATTCTCCGACTTGCTTTGCAATTTGATTACGTTAGCAAGAAGAACGTTTGTTAAACTGTAAAGTGTCTTTAAGCTACGAACTGCTTATCCCAACTGCCCCTTTAAGGGCAACCATTTCCAGAAACATTCCTTATCCCAACTGCCCCTTTAAGGGCAACCATTTCCAGAAACATTCCTTATCCCAACTGCCCCTTTAGGGCAACCATTTCCAGAAAAGTTCCTTATCCCAACTGCCGTTTCAAGCGCAACCATTTCCAGGGAAAATGCTCTTTATCCCCCGTTTGACCGAAAATCGACGCTACAAAATAACCTGCCTAATGAAAGAAGCGGCGGCAAACCATTCATGCCAATTTAGCTTGTTTGTAATATTTTCATGTTAACAAATAAAATTGATTCAAACCGTCTTTGTAAACTGCAGATATGCACACAGACGAAAGTGAAACTCAACTAACTGTAGGATGACAAACGTCACAGACAACTGAACAGTGAGCACAAAACTCTGCAGATTGTACAATAGCAAACCAGTGTAACGAAGTACACACTTTACAACTCTCATCTACTTTACTACATCACCATCACATCAAGTTTGGAAAAAGAAGATTTTAAGTTGTTTACGATTTGACAGTGGGTAGCAGAAGAGCAATTCACTTAAAAAGGGTATATACTGCTTTAGACTTTTTCCACGTCGGAGTTGGTAGTTTGCACTTTCGGGAGACGATCATCACTGCGAGAGTCAAAAACAACAACAACAGCAACCAAACGCAGTGCAGTTTCCAGCAAGATCAATAAAACTCTGTACCAACGGAAACCCTTGTTTAGCAGCCTATGTAGTGTGAAAGGTTGAAATCAGGATTGAAAGAATTGAAGAAAAGTATCCAGAGCTGGGATCGAACCACCGCGATTCGGTTCCCTAGTAGTGCTCCCGACCTCTGTGCCAAATATATGTAGACTGGTTTACTACTAATATCTGTTAATTTTTTGAATATTTAACACTTAACGGACTAATCTAAACTGAACTAAACTAACCCGTATACTTAAAGACTTGCTGAAGGCAGGCAGGGATGTTGCGCCAGAATCCATGTGTTCACTCTTGCAAAACAAAATCACTTTTTCTTGTGGAAGCTGAACTTCTATGCAAAAAATTAAGTCTTTTTCAAACGGTATCTACGATTTCGAGATTTCTCTGGCGCTTCAATCAGAATTGGATAGCAAAATGTCGGGAAACCTTTGCTTTTTGCAATCATTATACAACCATGGCAACACAGACCCACAAAATGTCAGAATAACATGCTTGAATGTTAAATTATTGACTATAGCCCGGTTCATACTTCGTGTGCTTTGTGCTTTGTCCTTTTGTGCTTTTGTGCTTTGTGCTTTGTGCTTTCCGGTTCATACTTTTTGGAAAAGCACTGTCCTTTGTGCTTTGTGCTTTTCTAATTCACAACTTCAAAAATGTGATTTGTGCTTTGTGCTTTTGTGCTTTTTGCGCTTTCGGACATATGACTAGATTGTATTCATTTAATTAATTTTAATTCACTGAATGATTTTGTATGTTATCATAACTTTGATAATTTTTATAACTATATACTTTAGCTTTATTGGTTAACAAATATTGTTAAATGATTTTCTGCTGTTGCTTTGGCGAACATGCCGTTTAGAAGTTGATACTACTGATAACCTTATATTTTTGTTTTTAAAGTTTTTGAAACCTGGTTTTCTATTTCCTTTGTGGCTGCATATACATACTTTCTATGGTTCCATATGTCAAGTGACTAAATCTCTTGTGTTTTATTATCCCGACGAGAAGTACGAACGCGTCCTCATGAGCACAAAGCACAAAGCACAAAGGACAAAGGACAAAAGCACAAAGGACAAAGCACAAAGGACAAAGTACAAAGCACTCATAGAAAAGTACAAAAGCACAGAGCACTAAAAAGCACAAAAGTATGAACCGGGCTTATGTTAACAGTTAGCTCAAGCATTGGTACAGTGTTGTTGGGTTAAATGCACTGATTTTGTTGCTGTGGTCAAATAGATTGGTCTGGCAAGCACTAGCGAAAAACAACAATTCTTCAATATTTTTCCAAATAGGAAATTTTATGTCAATCGAAAGTTCGGTGTAAAAAACATTTTTATTCTGGGACCTCAGTCAGTTAGCTGCTGTTAACGTTTTCATTCCCAAAGATTGAATTTCGAAATTTTTGAAAAGCGTCACTTGAGACACCCACCCAAAGATGCAACCAAATAAAGCTCTATAACCAAGGATGTTATGGGTAAAATCGCATTCGATTAATGCAGGTCCGTCAGTTTCACACGTTTTCAAATTTCGCACACTTAACACCTGGTTGGTCGTCGGTTGACAAGTTAATAATTTAAAATTGTGCTGAGCGTGTGTGGCAAAACATGAAAAAAGAGCAGAATTCGTGTTTGAAATTTTTATGGTGGACCCCGTTAAGGAGGGGGTTGCTTTTTGGCCGATTTTCGACCATCTCCGATTTTGATCATGTTCACATATTATGTTGTAGTCCGAACGGGTCCTCAATACACCAGAGCATTTTCAGTAATATTGCTTCTATCGTTCTGTAGAGCCCTTCAGAGGTGACCTTGACATGTATTAAACATATAGGAAATTGAAAAAGTTAGGTTAAAAAGAATGTGGCGGAAACATTTTTAATACAGCGCGACAACTTTGTTGTACATGTTAAGGACATATCAGATAACCCTTCTGGTACAATTCTGTTGGGTGGAGGAGTTTTGGCGATTTTTCAGTCAAAATTTTGGAGGATTGGTGCTTTTTGTATCACGAAAAACGGACCAGCAAAACATTTTCGCCTCTGCTGCACGATTGGCAAAAGCTACAGAAATCGCTTTTAGATAATTGCACTCTACGCATGTCACAAAATGTACTAATTTTTTTACCAAAAATCATCATTTTGCGCAATTTTCACGTTCTTTTAATAATTTCTCATTCGTTACCCACTGGAAAGAAGTCACCAAAATTGACACATAAAAGTCTCAATGCCTGCCGGTGTCGTATATTATTTTGTCACATATGCTAAAATGTCACCTAAGCTAATTTTTCACAGAAAAGGCTCGTTACTTTTCTAATCTCGTTACTTTTAAGAGCATTGGATAGCTCTGGCAAAGGCGATTGTTTTGATATAAAATAATGTGGTAATTAAGCTAATTATAGCTGCTAATTAATACTTAAAATTAACATAGAAAATTTTCAAATTTTAGGTGAAACCTATCATGTTGTATATCATTCGAAAGCTCTTGGCGAGGCGGATTCAATGGGCTAACAATCAAACCAACTAATTGGTCTAGCAATGCGTAATAACTCCATATGTTACCGAAAAATAGATTTTTCGGCTAAAGTTTCGGTTAGCTTAACTAATTGGCTTAATTGTTAGCCCATTGAATTCGCCGCGTCAAGAGCTTTCGAATGGTATGCAACATGATAGGTTTCACCTGAAATTTGAAAATTTCCTATGTTAACTTTAAGTGTTAATTAGCAGCATAATTAGCTTAATTACCACATTATTTTATATCAAAACAATCGCCTTTGCAAGATCTATCCAATGCTATTAAACATAACGAGATTGGAAAAGTAACTAGCCTTTTCTGTGAAAAATTAACTTAGGTGACATTCTAGCATAGGTGACAAAATAGTATACGACACCGGACATTATGGTAAAGGCAAATGCTTCAAAGTTGAACTTTCTGTCGTATCGGCTTCTTTGATCTCTTATAGGTCACAAAAGTCAATTTCTGAGATTTCCAAAATATAGACAAAATGGCTATCATTCGATAGCTAATGATGAGCTAAACAAGTTTTTTAATAGAACTATGTGTTTTATCGATTACCCGAAGCGAGCGACCCCCCTTAAGGTGGTGATTCCTTTTGGAGACAGCAACTTTGAAATATTATTAATCATTCATTGCTAGGAGTTATAAAAACATCGTTATATCAAAATCTAGCTTAATATTTTTTTAGTGAAACTAACTTTGGTGTTCGTAAAGTATTTTAACAAATTTTTGCAGAAGTGCAAGTTTCAAAACTTTTTGCAGACGGAAGTAAATTTTTTCATGAGACATCGGTTACATGATTCGATACCTCTATCAAATAGCTGGGGACTCTTTTCTGGTTATTATGAAATCTCTCTTTGTTGTACGGAAATTAGCTAAAATGTATACGCAACGTGGAGTTTGCCTACTTTGCCAACTTTTGCAAACAACCACGTTAACTGGAACGCAGCAGTCGGGTCAACTAAAAAAGGATCCCAGCAATTTTTTTGTAGAACAAATCTGCTAAGTGGCAACCATCTGGCTTGCATAGTAGCTGCTGGGAAAAAACTTGGTCATGCTTTTGCAGAAACTTGCTACAAAATGGCATGCTGTTGACGCCAAGATAAAAGAATTGGCTACACTTCATGATAGGGAAAAGCTCAATAGTTGTTTTTAAGGCGAAAATGTATAGCAAAACTAACTATCTAACTAACTAACTATAACAAAAATCTTTTGAAAAAATATAGTCATAACTATGTAGCTGCAGCACATCTGTCAAAAATAAACGAAAACTGTCCAGAATTTTCGAATAGAGATAGTGAAAGAAAAGTATGAAAGTAAATAGGAAAGGTTAGAAGAACGCCGCAAAACAAATCATTTTGAAACGTTTCATTGAATTTTATCTCGATTAGGGCCGTATGCCGACAATGTGGGGCCTAAATCAATCACCGCCTACCATTAACAACGTTGTGGAACGTTATTTTTCCAAGTTATGTAAATGTAATGCCGGTAAGACAATACTGCAGTGACAGTAATAATAACAATAATAGAAGCACCAAAACGCAGCATTGATAGTGTAATTGTAGTGTCAGTGTAAGCTTAGTAATGTGTATTTTCAAAAAAATTCTGCCCAACAATTCTCCAATTCCGTGGTCGGTTGGTTGGTTATTCTTTGTAACAGAGGCAAAAAGAGTATTTCACTTGTCACAAGGTTAAACCTAAGACGTTTAAACAGCTGATTCAATTTATTCAAATTGCATCGTTCACAATAACATCACAAAAAAGACGGTGTAGGCAGAAGCAGGTACGACGGAAAGGTATTTAAGGATGCCTTCATGAAGAATCATTCACATTTGCAGATTCACTGAAGTATTCCCAGTTGTTCTTCTGCCATCGGTTTATAGTTAGCGATTGCGATATGATACTATCCAGCGTTTTTGGTTTGGGGGGGGCTTGCAGTGCTGTAGTCAAGCTCCAAAATCTTCGTTAATGTAGAGGTATGGTTAGAGACGACTTTTCTGGCGGCATTGATACAAGAAAGGTGGAATGTTGTGGACAAAGCCAAGCAACGTGAATTCTGAACACCAATACTACAGCAGAGATGATGTTTGGAAAAAAAAAAAGGGAAGGAGAGAAAAAAAAAGGAGGGAGGAAAGAGCGAAAATGTTTTGCTGGTCCGTTTTTCGTGATACAAAAAGCACCAATCCTCCAAAATTTTGACTGAAAAATCGCAAAACTCCTCCACCCAACAGAATTGTACCAGAAGGGTTATCTGATATGTCCTTAATACAACAAAGTTGTCGCGCTGTATTAAAAATGTTTCCGCCACATTCTTTTTAACCTAACTAGTTCAATTTCCTATATGTTTAATACATGTCAAGGTCACCTCTGAAGGGCTCTACAGAACGATAGAAGCAATATTACTGAAAATGCTCTGGTGTTTGAGGACCCGTTCGGACTACAACATAATATGTGAACATGATCAAAATCGGAGATGGTCGAAAATCGCCAAAAAGCAACCCCCCCTTAACGGGGTCCACCATAAAAATTTCAAACACGAATTCTGCTCTTTTTTCATGTTTTGCCACACACGCTCAGCACAATTTTAAATTTTAACTTGTCAACCGACGACCAACCAGGTGTTAAGTGTGCGAAATTTGAAAACGTGTGAAATGACGGACCCTGCATTAATCGAATGCGATTTTACCCCATAACATCCTTGGTTATAGAGCTTTTTTGGTTGCATCTTTGGGTGGGTGTCTCAAGTGACGCTTTTCAAAAATTTCGAAATTCAATCTTTGGGAATGAAAACGTTAACAGCAGCTAACTGACTGAGGTCCCAGAATAAAAATGTTTTTTACACCGAACTTTCGATTGACATAAAATTTCCTATTTGGAAAAATATTGAAGAATTGTTGTTTTTCGCTAGTGCTTGCCAGACCAATCTATTTGACCACAGCAACAAAATCAGTGCATTTAACCCAACAACACTGTACCAATGCTTGAGCTAACTGTTAACATAAGCCCGGTTCATACTTTTGTGCTTTTTAGTGCTCTGTGCTTTTGTACTTTTCTATGAAGTGCTTTGTACTTTGTCCTTTGTGCTTTGTCCTTTGTGCTTTTGTCCTTTGTCCTTTGTGCTTTGTGCTTTGTGCTCATGAGGACGCGTTCGTACTTCTCGTCGGGATAATAAAACACAGAGATTTAGTCACTGACATATGGAACCATAGAAAGTATGTATATGCAGCCACAAAGGAAATAGAAAACCAGGTTTCAAAAACTTTAAAAACAAAAATATAAGGTTATCAGTAGTATCAACTTCTAAACGGATGATCGCCAAAGCAACAGCAGAAAATCATTTAACAATATTTGTTAACCAATAAAGCTAAAGTATATAGTTATAAAAATTATCAAAGTTATGATAACATACAAAAATCATTCAGTGAATTAAAATTAATTAAATGAATACAATCTAGTCATATGTCCGAAAGCGCAAAAAGCACAAAAGACAAAGCACAAATCACATTTTTGAAGTTGTGAATTAGAAAAGCACAAAGCACAAAGGACAGTGCTTTCCCAAAAGTATGAACCGGAAAGCACAAAGCACAAAGCACAAAAGCACAAGGACAAAGCACAAAGCACACGAAGTATGAACCGGGCTATAGTCAATAATTTAACATTCAAGCATGTTATTCTGACATTTTGTGGGTCTGTGTTGCCATGGTTGTATAATGATTGCAAAAAGCAAAGGTTTCCCGACATTTTGCTATCCAATTCTGATTGAAGCGCCAGAGAAATCTCGAAATCGTAGATACCGTTTGAAAAAGACTTAATTTTTTGCATAGAAGTTCAGCTTCCACAAGAAAAAGTGATTTTGTTTTGCAAGAGTGAACACATGGATTCTGGCGCAACATCCCTGCCTGCCTTCAGCAAGTCTTTAAGTATACGGGTTAGTTTAGTTCAGTTTAGATTAGTCCGTTAAGTGTTAAATATTCAAAAAATTAACAGATATTAGTAGTAAACCAGTCTACATATTTTGGCACAGAGGTCGGGAGCACTACTAGGAACCGAATCGCGGTGGTTCGATCCCAGCTCTGGATACTTTTCTTCAATTCTTTCAATCCTGATTTCAACCTTTCACACTACATAGGCTGCTATACAAGGGTTACCTTTTGTACATAGTTAAATTGATCGTCCTGGAAACTGCACTGAGTTTGGTTGCTGTTGTGGTTGTTATTGACTCTATCAGAGATGATCTTCTCCCGAAAGTGCAAACTACCAACTCCGACTTGGAAAAAGTCTAAAGCAGTATATACCCTTTTTAAGTGAATTGCTCTTCTGCTACCCACTGTCAAATCGTTAACAACTTTAAATCTTCTTTTTCCAAACTTGATGTGATGGTGATGTAGTAAAGTAGATGAGAGTTGTAAAGTGTGTACTTCGTTACACTGGTTTGCTATTGTACAATCTGCAGAGTTTTGTGCTCACTGTTCAGTTGTCTGTGACGTTTGTCATCCTACAGTTAGTTGAGTTTCACTTTCGTCTGTGCATATCTGCAGTTTACAAAGACGGTTTGAATCAATTTTATTTGTTAACATGAAAATATTACAAACAAGCTAAATTGGCATGAATGGTTTGCCGCCGCTTCTTTCATTAGGCAGGTTATTTTGTAGCGTCGATTTTCGGTCAAACGGGGGATAAAGAGCATTTTCCCTGGAAATGGTTGCGCTTGAAACGGCAGTTGGGATAAGGAACTTTTCTGGAAATGGTTGCCCTAAAGGGGCAGTTGGGATAAGGAATGTTTCTGGAAATGGTTGCCCTTAAAGGGGCAGTTGGGATAAGGAATGTTTCTGGAAATGGTTGCCCTTAAAGGGGCAGTTGGGATAAGCAGTTCGTAGCTTAAAGACACTTTACAGTTTAACAAACGTTCTTCTTGCTAACGTAATCAAATTGCAAAGCAAGTCGGAGAATATGCACATAATCCTTTTCTAGAGTACCTGCTGCAAATTAAGCATGACTGCCTTTCGTCATATCTCCAAAGCCACAACTTCTTTAAAACGTTTGATTGTACGTATAAAATCTACGTTCTCGACCTCCCCCTTGGGCCAACGTTTCGTCCAAAATTTAGACAAAAGGCTTTTAACCCGTACATCTGAAAATGGTTGCCCTTAAAAGGGCAGTTGGGATAAGGAATTTTCGATTACTACAAGTTGCTTGATACACCCTCTTAAAGGGTGTCCTAGCATATCCACCAGCTCAAATTGACTAACAAGTTCAAAAAAACACAGATATTAGTCGTTTCTGGGCAGTTTGCCCACTTTTGCGGACTCCAACGGTGCAACTTTTGACCATATCTCGAGATTCACAAAAGCTAGAGAAATTGCGATTGCAGATTTGGAATCTACGTCCCCGAATTACACCAGGACTTACTTTTCAATCAAATCCGAGATTAAAAGATTCTATCCATTTTTGACACCTTCACCTGAAAATGGTTGCCCATAAAAGGGCAGTTGGGATAAGAAATTTTCTTCTAAATATCGCTGGAAGTTACTTGACACTTCTTTTTAAAGGGTGTCCTAGCAAATCCACCGGCTAAACTTCACTAACGAGTTCAAAAACACAGATATTAGGAGTTTCTGGGCAGTTTACTCACTTTTGCGGTCTCCAACAGTGTGACTTTTGGCCATATCTCGAAATTCACAAAAGCTACAAAAATTTCGATTGCAGATTTGGAATCTGCGTCCCCGAATTACCCTAGGACCGACTTTTTAACCAAATCGGAGACAAAAAGTTTTTGACCATTTTTGACACCTTCCTCTGAAAATGGTTGCCCATAAAAAGGCAGTTGGGATAAGGAATTTTCGATTAAATATTGCCACAAGTTACTTGACACTTCTTTTGAAAGGATATCTTAGCAAATCCACCGGCTAAACTTGACTAACGAGTTCAAAAAACACAGATATTAGGCGTTTCTGGGCAGTTTGCTCACTTTTGCGGTCTCCAACAGTGTAACTTTTGGCCATATCTCGAGATTTACAAAAGCTAGAAAAATTTCGATTGCAGATTTGGAATCTGCGTCCCCGAATTACCCTAGGACCGACTTTTTAACCAAATCGGAGACAAAAAGTTTTTGACCATTTTTGACACCTTCCTCTGAAAATGGTTGCCCATAAAAAGGCAGTTGGGATAAGGAATTTTCGATTAAATATTGCCACAAGTTACTTGACACTTCTTTTGAAAGGATATCTTAGCAAATCCACCGGCTAAACTTGACTAACGAGTTCAAAAAACACAGATATTAGGCGTTTCTGGGCAGTTTGCTCACTTTTGCGGTCTCCAACAGTGTAACTTTTGGCCATATCTCGAGATTTACAAAAGCTAGAAAAATTTCGATTGCAGATTTGGAATCTGCGTCCCCGAATTACCCTAGGACTGACTTTTCAACCAAATCGGAGACAAAAAGTTTTCGACCATTTTTGAGAATCGCCTTGGTCCCCCCTTACGATTTTAAAAAATTAAATTCCCTGCCCTGGTCGACTGGGTGGGTCTAGAGCGATGAAATTAAAATGGGCCAGGTTTGGGACCAACCCCCACATACCCACCAAATTTCAGCTCCGGGCGTTGAGCCTAGCTTGAGTTAATAGGGGGGGACAAGAAGAAGAATAATAATAACAAGCTAAGTGGCATGAACGGGTTGCCGCTGCATTTTTCCTCTTATAAACGAGATAAGTCAATTATCCTACGATAGTACTCCTTGCCCTATGACAACTTTCTATATACTCAAAGAGAGCTTTCGAATGATACCCATTTTGTGGGTTTTCCAAAATGTTTGATTTTGACCCATTTTGGCCGGTTTTGGTCATTTTTGACCCATTTGAGTCCCCGTAGCCAATTTTCTGTACATTTTGATGCTTTGCCCCTATTACAACATTTTATCTACGCAACGAGAGCTTTCGAATGACACCGGTATCGATCGGATACGACAAATTTCAATTTTGACCCATTTTGGCCGGTTTTGGCCATTTTTGACCCCTTTGAGACCCCATAACTTATATTCGGTACATTTTGGTGCTTTGGGCCGATTACAACTTTTTATCTACGCAACGAGAGCTTTCAAATGATACCGATATGAGCCCGATACGAGAACTTTCAATTTTGAGCCATTTTGGCCGTTTTTGGCCATTTTTGAACATTTTCGGCCTCATAACTCAAAATGGGTGCATTTTCAGGCTTTCACCCTATTACAACTTTTTCATTACTCGCCGAGAGCTTTCAAATGATACCAAAATTAGCTCATTTGGACAACTTTTTTATTTTACTCATTTTTACTCACGGGGGTGCTCCGGGAGCACCTCTGCTCCCCCGGGGCTCCCCGCGCTTCCGGGAGCAGTTCAAGTCAAGACCTTCAAAATGAGGTATCAACCACCTCTCTACCCCTTCCCAATCAAAAGTTAGAGGGGGGGGACAAGAATCCGGAGAATAATAATAATAAATAACGGACATACCCAAGTTAAAGGGTTGCCTTTTTGTTGAAAAAGCGGCAACCCAATAACACGACGAGAATAAGGGTTTGCCCTTTTCCTTCGGAAGTAGCGGCAAACCAATAATGCTCCTCACCTGTTTTTAGTTACCACAAGCCGAAATCAGTCATTGCAATCACAGATACACAGATGTTTAAAAAAAGCTGGTCAACTTTCCCCATCAATTTAATCAGTTTTCCAATCTATTGCCAGACCAGACTTTATGATTTAACCCAAAATTGGTCCTCGCCGACTTTCAAAATATCGTCTAAAAATTGGCATTTAAATATTCAAAAAATCACAAAATTTTGGAATTGGTAGGCGTTAATTGGGCCCCGTCTTTTGCGCGAGATCTATATTCCAGCCCCAATGAGGCTGAGCTAAGCGCGGACTGAATTTTCCACTAACTTTATTGGTAATGCTTCTTTTGATTTGGAAATCTTGACTGGTGTTTTATAAAAGTGTGATCATAAAATTTTGATCTTATCCAGACAAAAATATCATTTCAGAAATTTCAACCGTTTACCATGCATAGGTTGACAACTCCGAAACTTATGAATTGGACCGTGCAGAATCCGTTAGCTGTTAAGTTTGTGTTATTTTTATGTTTAGTTTTTATTTTTTCATTTCAGGTGTGCGGTGGCTGTTTGGTAGATTATGGTTTGTCGATTAAAGCAAATTGCTACAGCAGCTGGATTTTTGGCCAGCACTTTAGGCGCCAATTCCATGTGGTTTCTACTGGAGAAGCGATACCATTCCTATTACACTTGCTTTACTGTGAGCTTACAGATGTTGCTGACAGTGGCTGTTATTGGTTTATGGAAAAGGTAACACAATGTCGAAACTAATGTGTATACGTCTGCTATCGCTCATCGAACCCGTCTAACTGGATGGCCGGTCAAATACTGGCTGGTCGGTATTTGACAGTTATTCCGGTCAGTTGCCTTAAACTGGCCACAACTGTTTTCAGTAGTTTAATCCGCTTAATATCTTATCTTTTATGCTGAATACCTAGCGAAGAATGCCCCCTCCGACGGGACTTTCAGTCTGAGCTGGTAGACAGCCGGGGCCGTTTCGTGGCTAGCCGCCCCGTCAGCGGCAAGAGGATTCTGGCTGGCGATGCGGAAAATTGGGCCGGTGAACAACACCAACTGTTACTCTATGGGCCTTTTCGCGCAGAGAAAAGGAGTTAACATTAACTCAATCCTTTTCGCGCACTGGGTTAAAAGAGTAAACTAGTTCATTTAACCCGATTGCAGGGTTAAAAATTTCAACTCTACTCTTTCAACTCGTGCGCCAAAAGACCTAAGAGTAACTAATTACAGTTTATTAATTAATCAATTAATTATAGTTAGTTGCGCCTTCTACCTTTTTTAAAAAATGGAAGTATTGAAAATAATAAACGGTCGCTAACTTGCTTGAGAAAGGGAGGACCAAAAGATGCTCCTCCTCCTCTCGTATAACAGAAAATCAGATTTCAAAGACCACTTCCCGGTTTTAGTGTGCCCAAAAAGTTTACCAAATTGTTAAACGATAAGGAGAATGAACCAAAGCAATGGTACAGAAAGGTAGAAAAACTTAACCATAACGAAATACTATGCCATAACTAACTACCTAAGTTGTGTTGAACCAAATTGAGGAGTTTCGCCTTTTGGCCAGCGAAATTGAAACCAGAACTGAAAAAACTGAAGAAAAGTGACCAGGGTGGATATTGATTCATGGAGATCAGTAAACTCTGCAACTCAGCTAGTCTCCGGAAAGCGAATACCTACGACTACTTCAATTTAATTTAATCTAATTTATTTAATTTCCAACAATATATACTTTTTTATTTAAATGTCTAATTAATGATAACTGGGTCATACCTAGGTTCTTTTGATAACTACATTCAATTATAATATTTCCAACTGTTTCAGAAAAGCCATTCTCCAGTGGAAGATTAATCAATTCCAATCCCTCTTTCCCACAGCAGTATTTCTATCAACCTATTTGGTGCTTTCAAGAAACGCTGTCAATGGATGGCCAGTTGCTTTCTATGCCGTAATCAGTCGGGCCGCACCTGTCATATTATTGCTATACAATTGCGGCAAACGTCGCTCGTTCAGTGCAGAATTAATGCTTAAAGGAATTGTTCCATGTCTCATGGTTTATGGCGGATCTGTTTTTACAAGTTTGTTTACAGCAAATTTTGTGGTTCGCTACAGAGCGTAGACGCAATAACACGCTATTCCTTCTCTTACCAGCGCGACGGCTGTGTAAAAACTTTTCACGGAACCAACAGTAGCGTTTAATGGCGGTTCACAGGCTGCCGCTTGTCGTGTGTCGTGTGTTTCGAGTCGTATGTCACCTGTCGTGTAGGATTTATAGCATGTCGCATGTCACTTGTCGTTGATGTCATGTCGCAAAATATTTTAGTGCAGCCCTAGACAGAGCCAACATTTCATAGGCTAAAGGCATGCGACATGCAACAAAAGTTTAAAACGTACTCAACTCTTACGACACGGGCAATCTGTCTCACCCTTTAGTCACCACAATCTATGAACCTGTGAACTTCTTGATTCTTGATGCTAGTAATCAGTCAATTCAGTTTAACACCCATCCAAAAAAGTTCGGTAATTGACAAAATAAGTATTGCGAATAGCATACGCAAATCAAACATTTTAGTAGTTGTTCTGGTTATATACTCCTTATTTGCCCCTAATTATTTCTATTATTATAAGTATATACTAAATTTTATGTTTTAATTTTTAGCAGAACTGGACATATTCAACTGGTATCTACCAAACGCAGGCTTAGCAGTGGCGGTTCATTCTTTTCTCACTCTGATCGCTTTATCACTTGGTTTGATCAGTCTAGATCGTTTGCGAATTGAAGCTGCCGGCAGCTTCTCAACATTTCACGGAATTCTGTGCACTAATTCCGTTATTGTCCTTTTCCTGGGAGACCTAGTTGACGAGCTCTCGAGATTTTCGGGACGGCATCAACTTTTGGTTTAACGGCTGGGCTACAACCAGCTTCCAGCTAACCCTAGCCGCTGTGAAAGTACTACTTAACACTATAGCTTTGCACTGTTTATTTGCTTTGCCTTGACCGTATCTGGTTACGCTGCAGCGCTACTAGCAGTAACCTATCCTGTGGTTGGGCGAAAATTGTGGGGAATTACGGTGGATTTGCCATCATTATGGACGATCGGAAGCCAGGCCTGATTGTGTTTACAGTGGGACTTTTATTAAGTTTGATCTGTCATAGGCTCACCTGCTAATTCCGACTAGGCTATGAATGGTGAAATTGAATCAAAGTATAATTGGAATTAAATAAAATGTGGTGATACTCCGTTAGGCGCACACCTTACAATTGTTCGCAGTTGACAGAAATGCTCTACTCCGGTAGGCGCACACCTTACAAAACTGAGGGTTTACTGTAAATGCTCTACTCCGGTATGCGCACACCTTACTAAATTGAAGATTTACTGTAAAACGCTCTACTCCGGGAGGCGCACACCTTACAAATAGTGATCTCTTATCGTCGTTAATATGGACTGAGCTGTTGGAACAACTTGTATTAACAAATAGTAGTTATTAGGTATTATTTATATTATACATAATTAATAGGTGGGTAGGTGACTAGTTAAAAATCTTTAAGATAGATAGACCGTGGAAGGAAGAGATTTTGGCAAACAACAAAAATGATTGTACGTCAAATTAATAATTATGATCGGAGGTCTGATCTTTAGGAAAGGGCGAATGGAGTGACACAAGAGGCAATTGACTGTAAAAGGGGAAGTCTCTAAGTCGGGGGGCCCAACTACTTCGTCACGATTAGTTTACGTTTTGGTCTGCCTGGCTATGATTGGAGCAGTATTCGTGACTCCCTAGTGTGTTCGGTGAGTGTGGATGCTTATACTAACAGTAAAGTAGAGAAAAGCTCGTGGTGTAGGGTTTTGGAGTTTAAGTCTCTCCGGGTAGCCGTGGGGGAGACGACTACATTTACATATTTTATTGTCCAAACGGTATATTTTTAAAAAATTTTAATTCAAAGTCACTGCGGGATTAGAATTTTAAATTAAGCCTTTGAAGTTTTGTAATTACTTTTTGAAGATTTAAGATTGAATATTAAGTTAAATTTTAAATCTTCAAAAATCAATTGAATAATTTAAATGACTAAATCGAAATACCCACCAGCACAGTTTAATATATATTTCAGCACGAATTTATTAATTTATTTTTAATTTTATTAATTATGTATAAATATAAATAATACCTAATAACTACTATTTGTGAATACAAGTTGTTCCACCAAATCAAACCATATTAACGACGATAAGAAATCATCTTTTTGTAAGGTGTAGCGCCTGTCGGAGATAGAGCATTTTACAGTAAACCCTCAGTTTTATAAGGTGTGCGCCTTCACCGGAGTAGAGCATTTCTGTCAACTGCGAAAAATTGTAAAGTGTGCGCCTAACGGAGTATCACCAATAAAATGTAGGTTTAAGGTTTTTTGTTGAATTTGATAAACTGTACTCTGTTTAGCTATGTATATCAATGCTAAGACATTCAAAAGCTAAGCGTTTTGCACATTAAACAAGAAGTTAGATCAAGTGAAAGGTGTTAAATAGAAGTCAGGTGTCAACCCAAGTACGTAGCGTCCGACCGACCAGTGCGACGATGCTGGCGGTTTAATCACCTTGAAACATTCCGAAATTTTCCTTGAAAACTATCTCGTAATGCATTTTACGTTGCGGAATTTTACCTTGTGTTTGGGCAGCCGGTGAACAAACCCTAGATTCAAGTTCCCCGCAAAATTAGACACAAAACAGTCGGCTTTCCTTTGGCCCTTATCGGATAAATTAAAAGTTTAAGTTTTATAAATTAAAAACAGTCAATCAAAAATGTGTTGGTGTACATCCTTGCATAATTTCAGCCAGATAGATCTGTTTATGGAAAAAAAGCGTTGGCAGAAGTGACACCTTGAGAATTTGAGGATGAGACCATTTGCGTGGTCCTAAAAATTTATTAATGTTCCAAATTTTCCCTTTCTGGCAAAAGCATTTATCTTAAAGCAAAAGTGCAGCTACTCGCATCAACAATTTTCAGTTTTACCAACCCAGAGAATTAAGTTTATTTCCAGTGTTTATGTCTATTTAGGCTTTTCACATAAAACAAACTTACAGATGTAAAATCAGTCAATATATGTTACCAAAATGTATTCTTTGTCATCTTTTTTATACGTTTTGCTCGAGGTGAATCCTGTTCAGATAACTGCCTTCAGGGCTTCTGTGCATACACGAGTAGATTCCAGAAGAAAAATCCAACGGTTGAAAAAGAGTTAGCACTCGTCTATCAGCAGAGAAATGATAAACACTTCCATGAAAATGTAAAAAGTGGCCATTCTTGAGCCAGTAGATTTCACTTTGCTCACTGAATCCCTGCTCATCAGCCGAAACGAAAACATTCAAAACTATGTACATTCGTAGTCTCAAAACCAAAGGAATATATATATATATATTATATATATATATATATATATACATAAAATATATATATATATATATATATATATATATATATATATATATATATATATATATATATATATAGATATATATATATACGCCAAAACCATTTTTTAGCAAAAGCAGAATGTACATGCTCTGGGAACGGTTGGCAAGGGGTTTCTAAAACCCAAGTCCAGAGCTCACCACCCCAAACCAGGTTTTGCTCTTTGAGACTAATTTAGACACGATCCAAAGTAAAACTCGGCTTTGACAGGCCACCGGTAACAACGGTCTCTAACTTCTCCTCCAATGCCTGCCTAGCAAACATGTGCTTGGAGGGGGAGGTTTAAGGGTTTCGAAAAACCTGGACCCCAGCCCTCAAAGGGGTCGCTTACCTCCACCCCCCAGGCACCAGATTTTGCGCCCCTGCACATGTCGGGCCCCTACCCTACTGTGTCCGACCGACAGACACTTAGAGACCCGCTGTTTAGCGCAGCTTTCGATGAGAGGGTTTGTATTCAGAGTAGATATTAGGCAAGGAAAGGTTAAAGAAACAAAGATCAAAGCTTAATGCCAAGTATTTTCGCAACAACTAATTTCAGTTTGATTTTGCAATCATTTTATAAAGAAGTTTTTTACCAATAAATTAGGCGCAGCATTTCGCAGTCGGCTAGCTCGCAGCTGCCCGATATTATTCGCGACGACTCTTTCGAGTACCTTAACCTCGTCGGAATTGCTAACCAGGTTAATTCTTGTGATTGGGTGAAAATACGGAAATTATTCGGAGAATAAGAGTAGCCCCACCTTGGTTTTGGCAACGTAACTTTGGATCCCTGTATTGATGTTTAACAAATTATGGAAGTAAGCGTTGATCTAACAAAAGTATTCAATATTTTAAACTCTTGGTATAATTTAGACCGATTTAGGGGTTTTATGTTTAGTCTCTGTTTGTTGCTTGTCAACAAACGTAATAACAAGTGCCTAGCCGATCAGAAGGTCATCCCCAAACACAACTTACGACCACAATTTAGGGATATGCTGTCAGCTATGATATCAAAAAGGCGAAGTTCTTTCATCGGCTATTTCACAATCGTGATAGTTAACAATAATGGGATGACTGCGCAGCGTAAAATGGTCCCTCTGGACATCCCTGAAGTTTGCCTCGCACCAGAAGAGTACCTTCAAATCGAAGATATTAGACATACAATGCTAGATAAAAAACTGTTAGATGATGCAGGGATACATACACACATCAAGCTAGCACACACAATTATAAAATAGACTGTTCTAACTCTTGGGCTAAAAAGAGGACATCTGGCATTCACATTCAAATGTATGTCATTAATTTATCACATATGCAGTAGTTCATGTGATAACAGAGACTTAAAAGTAATTTAACAGTCAAAACGTCTTCAACTATTAATTTGCTCTCTGATATAAAATCCAGCAGTGACTGAGGCGATGTTGGGGGAATTTCTGCATCCAAGTGCACATGTGTCCATTAGGTTGGCTACCGTTCTGAACAAGCTCAGTCTAAAAAAGTGCTCAATGAACCCAGATTTGATTGTTACAAGCGATTGATTGATGATAACCTGTTGATTGCAAGCTGTCAAACTTTTAGCTATCGGCTTTAGGGGACATGATCTATCCATGCAACAGGTTGACCCTTCCCAAATTCGAGTGCCTGTGCGTCTATCAAAAATTTTGAGTACACAATTATAGCTGAAGTTTCCCGCAGATTAGACATATGAAAATCCTGCCAGCTGTATTGAATTCCATTTATCGAGCACTCTTTCAGTAGCCTACCAAGGTGACCTTTAACTTTTAACTGGTGCTTTAGGTTTTCCTTGTATCAGACTTTCTAAACGTAATGCTAACCGAACTAATTGCAGCTCGTGTTGCAACAGAGACATGAAAAATTTAGCAGGAATTGCGAGCTATGTTGGTTCTGCGGAAACTCAGGCTATAACGGTGTACTCAAAATCTTTTGACCAGACGTACTGCCTGGTGACCTTCCTCCTTAGTACCTACTAAACAGTGTGAATAATTGTCTTCGCTTTATTTTTATGTGTTGTAAGGCGTGGCGTGCCGTAGGTGATCGGACCGTTTTCCGTGTAGTTCTTTTCCCCAGGTTAATTCGTAACGATAGAGCGTAGCATCGTGCGAACTGTGTGTACTGGGTACTCAATGGTAGATAATCGCCATAACACAATTGTTGAGCATGTTGTTGCCAAGCTGCGATAATGTTCTAAAGATTTACGATAATTAATGGATTAGAATATTTATTCAAGACCATTAGTTACATCACACACGCACGTCCTTTCTAAAGTATCTTGGGAATAATCCACTCACTATGAGCCGCAAACGATTAACATTGGGAAATTTTCACAGACAACAGCAAAATTGGTCAAGCGACAACTAAAGTGTTTGGCGAAAGTAAAACGCATCAACAACACAGGTTGGAAATAAATAAATGTGTACCTAGTCTTTGTGATGGATATGCTATAGAATGATAACAAATAACAGCAAACAAACAAGCCAAAAGGCATAAACAAAATCAGAAACAACATACATATGGATAGATACGTGCTTGACTATCAAAGTACCTGGAGCTAACGCAGATTCAATTAATTTTAATTCAACAAATTTCGTATGATCTTACCTGAGTAAAATCATTGCAACCAAGGTGGTTTCTTCAGCAGAACAGTCACATAAAAAACTGCCGATTTGCAAAGATTTAGCAGTTTGTGGCTCGCTAAATTGAATTTTCAAAGTTGCGCCGTTTTCACTATTTTGGCAGGAAATGACGTGAACCGCAAAAACCGCTGATACGCACAGCAACACCAAACGGTACATAGCTGGAGCTACCTAGTGCAAAAGACCATGAATCTTCAATGGGAAAAAGCAGCAGCCACCATTTTTTGGGCCCGCATGACGCAAACAGCACAGGTCACGGTCTACGACACTCAAACCTCACCGAACAGAATATAGAATGCAATGTGTGAGTGGGGTATTTTTAAGAGTGAATTCTGCAGAAGTGAGTATACATTTGCCGTTCCTCATGTTGGGACCACTGCAAGCCTGTTCATACTCATGGAATGTGCACATATATGATCTTAATTTATTCCATTCTCTGTCAGTACGACACTTGAAAACTGATACACGTTTAAATTTCATAAACTGTCAAAAATGAAATTGTAGGAACAAAAGTAAGGACCCACTTGATTGACAAGTTATCTCAACCTGAACTCTTCAGTTGTAATACCACTGAAGATTTTTGACATCAGTTATGTGCTACAAACTTAATGAATCGGCTTGAAATTTATGGCACATAACGTTTTCTAAAGTCTGACCAAAAAATGTAGGGAGCGAAATTGTTTTGTTTATACTGAATTACCGGTACATTTTTGCTGCAGCAATGTATATATTTCCTGAACCGTCATGGCATGAACTTTCTTCTGGTTGAAAAAAAATTTTAAAAATTAAAATTCCTCAAAGGAAGCCGATTTTTAAAGTTTTGAAAGATCGGTAGAAGCCAGTAACTATCCGTTCGGTGGAAAATTAGCCCA
>JASAND010024586.1:0-42581 GCA_030248195.1 Trissonchulus latispiculum
GATGTCCAGTCACCGAGTAGGGTTGGTGACGTAGTTCCGTTCTTTCAAGCGTAGGCTTGAGCGCTTTTGGTCCATATTTGAGTTGCACTCTCTTTCTTTTCTAAAAGGTCTTTTTGAAAATGACAATTAGTACAACTCAAAAAAATATTCTTAGGTACCCCAGTAAAATACCGTAGTATACGTATATAAACAGTGACACAAAATACAATAAATTGATATAAATTGTGGTGCAAAAGTGCGTCTTTTTGACCTGAAAAAGAAACAATTACCAAAATTAACCTAAAATGAAGGGGATTAGACAAGCAAAATCACCAACACAAACAAAATTGAACACAACAAAATTATTTGTTAATTAGGTACGAATTTTGGTAAAAACTCCTATCTCAAATCCCAAAAATAGCCTTTAGACTAACTCAATCCCCAAAAATAAATGCTGTATTAGAGCCAATGTGGGGAGAACAAGGTACACAGAAATACACGTATACAAACAGCCAAACCCTAGAGAAAAAATTTTCCGATTTTTTTGACCCTAGGGGGGGATTTGCCGACCTAAGAAAATTAGAAAATTCGTGCGCTGAACGCGAAGAACTACGGGGGGAACCCCAACGAAACTAAGACAAAAAATAAATAAAAATTTACAAAATTTTACGAAGGGGTTCAGGCAAGAAATCCCTGAGCTCCTGGCAGCCTAATGTAGCGGGGCTAGTATTTCAACCTACGTACTAACACCGTTACCACGCCCAGACGTAGCGGACGCGGAGACCGTGGCACAGATGGATAACTGACCGACTACAGGAGACGGTCGGGACAGCCTCGCCAGACAATATACGCAGGGGTAATCCGATCCTAAGGGCGAGATGACTCGCACTCTCACTCACTTAAGATTGAACTACCTACCTAGCAGGAGCTCAGTGAAACTCAAACCTAACTAAATACACTTTAATTAGAACAGAGCAACAAGTTATAGTAATAACAATACAATAAAATACAGGGATGATCCCTCAGTCACACAAACAAACTATAAACTAGACTTACAGTTACAGCGGTTGGCTGGGGTCAGCCAACGTACCAAGCTCTGGGGAGAGCTGAGGGGAGACACAGAATAATATACACAGCAAATAAGGGGAGAGAGTAGATTTAAACACGTCTGTACACGACGGCAGAATCATACAAGAGTCAAGGGGGGAAGCGAGTGTTGGGTTGAACCCTCCCACGAGCGCCCCCTAGTGAGAATTTGCCCCCAATCACGTAGCTCCCAAAGTCACGAGGGGGGGAACCCACCCAATCCCACGCATACACGTTGGGGGAGCTACGTGACTTGCAAACGTGTCCCAGCCCACTTGATGATGTTATGAGAAGCCAGGCGGGTAGCTAGCCTAGCTACTCACCAGCAACGGAAAGGTTGATCATGCCAACCTTGATCCGTTACAGATACCTTACTTTTGGAAAGTAGCAATTCTATCACAAATGCCCTTAGTGGGTTTTTGGCAATTTTTCGTGACCCCCCTCCGTCTCCGAGCCAAAACCCCCGAACTGGGGCGGGTCGCAGAAAGTTGCCAGAAACCTCCCTACATTTTTGATTTTTTGCAACTTTGGCCACCTTTGGGCCAAAAATCGGGCTGGGGAGAATAGAAATCGGGGAGGGGTGGTTGCTAAAATTCATCGTTTTGGTGGGCGTCCCCCACCTCCACCAACACACCTATCTCTGATTTTGGAATTCACAGCATTTCCAGGAAAAGCCGCTGTTTGATGTATTCAGGATTTCCCGTTTGCGGTATTATTCGAGGTAGCTGTGGTTTATACTCTGGAAAAGGATTGGATTTTCTTAATTTCAATCCTTTTCCAGACCAGAACTCAGTTCCTCAATTCAACAGGCTTATTTTAAATATGTATTTATTCATGAAGAAACCATATGGTGGAATCAGACAGAATCACCATTGACCACCATGCTTTCGTTGGGTAAGTATATGTTTTGGTTTTGTAGTATACGTATATTGATGTTGTATTTTTTGGCCCTGCCGACTTGCATGCAGAATTTCATATCGCAAGTTAATCCCGAAAGAGCGGGTCATTTTTAGCATATACATTTGTGCAACAAAAAGCATTAGAACAACAGTACAACAAAAATTCCAACATTTTCAAAGTCTCAAAAATTTGCTGAGAGGCAGCGGCGGAGCTACAATAATACACCCCTAGGGTAGTTTTGGACGCTCTACGCTATGAAAATCCGATCAAGCTTGTATGGGTGACTCACACTGGTGATGGGTTTTTCTCACATCTCGACTGGGTTTCTTCCCACCGAGCTTTTATGTAGGGGCGCGATAACGCGGGGTAAAAAGGTTACCGTCGTCTCAGTAAATAACGCTTATATATTGGAAGTGCATTTTCTAGCGAAATTTTGGAACGATATGGCCATTTTGGTCCAACGCTACTATGATATGTTGGTAGAGAGTATCCAACCATGCCACCAAACGAAGGTCATTTTGGCACTTGGCCAACTTTGGCTCTGTGCCAAGGCCCCACACTCGGAAATTCGCTATTTCGGCACGTCGGTTGAAACCAACTTTTTTCACAGGCTAGCAGCTAGATCGGTTTGGTTTATTTTATTTGAATATTTCGGACTATGCGCACACAGTAACGAAGGGGGATTTTTTAATTTCGATCTGTAGCTTTCAGGAAATGAGCCCAAACATTGCATTTTTAGCCTGTTTTGGGCTTTGCACACTTTAGTCCCACTTTCATTATAAATAGCTAAAAAGTCAAATAGGCGTATTTTGACTAAAGTCTGACCAAAAAATGTAGGGAGCGAAATTGTTTTGTTTATACTGAATTACCAGTACATTTTTGCTGCAGCAATGTATATATTTCCTGAACCGTCATGGCATGAACTTTCTTTTGGTTGAAAAAACTTTTTTAAAAAATTAAAATTCATCAAAAGAAGCCTATTTTTTAGGTTTTGAAAGATCAGTAGAAGACAGGAACTAGCCGTTCGGTGGAAAATTAGCCCATGTATCACACATTTAGAATCCCGAATATCAGCTAATTTCGTCAAAAATTGCGATAGTTATTCAATTTTTTCGATTTTCAAAATCCTTTGATCTTTGCCGCTTTTCCAATTTTGATTGGCCATTACTCGCGACTCACTCAATGCAAAAATTTTTTAATTAGATTTTCATGACCGCTTACGTGTCAGCTTTCATGTGATATATGTGGTTTTTCAAAATTTGAAAATAGATTTTTTCGAAAAATACCACTTTTTGACCCAAAATTTCGACAATGCGAATTCAGCAAAAGTGGGTAAAAATAACATTATCATAAAGTTTAATCTGAGCTGAGTCCAACGATATAAAGTTTTTGTGGCTACGGCTTAAATTGCCCCAGCAACGAATTTTTAAACAATTTCCTATTTCAGCTGATTTCTGACAAGTTGTGCTATATTGTGCATTGATTTGCCGCTAATGGGTATGTCAGCTTTAACTCCACCGCGAGTGTAGAAGGTTTCCGGAAAGTTGAGAAAAAACGACTCGAAAGTTGTCAACAAATGTCTCGAAAGTTGCAAAAACGAAAATCGAAATTGTCTCGAAATATTTCAAAACTTTCTAGAAATATTTGAAAAATGTCTCGAAACATGTATTTATTTGGCATGTTTGCGTGCAAAAATGTTCTAGACAAATTCATCAAATGTCTCAAAATATTTTCAAGAAGTCTCGAAAGTTGAAAATCTTTCGAGACAAAAAGTCTCGAAAGTTGAAAAATATTTCGAGACAAATCACAACTTTCCGGAAACCTTCTACACTCGCGGTGGAGTTAAAGCTGACATACCCATAATAGTGTAAACTAGCCAAAAACCGGCTAAAAAGCGAAATTGTTTAAAAATTCGTTGCGGATGCAATATAAGTAGTAGCCGCGAAAACTTTATATCGTTGGATTCAGCTCAGATTAAACTTTATGATAATATTAGTTTTACCCACTTTTGCTGGATTCGCCTTGTCGAAATTTTGGGTCAAAAAGTGGTATTTTTCGAAAAAATCGATTTTCAAATTTTGAAAAACCACATATATCACATGAAAGCTGACACGTAAGCGGTCCTGAAAATCCAATTAAAAATTTTTTGCGTTGAGTGGGTCGCGAGTAATAGCCAGTCAAAGTTGGAAAAGCGGCAAAGATCAAAGGATTTTGAAAATCGAAAAAATTGAATAACTATCGCAATTTTTGACGAAATTAGCTGATATTCGGGATTCAAAATGTGTGAGACATGGGCTAATTTTCCACCGAACGGCTAGTTCCTGTCTTCTACTGATCTTTCAAAACCTAAAAAATCGGCTTCTTTTGATGAATTTTAATTTTTTAAAAAAGTTTTTTCAACCAAAAGAAAGTTCATGCCATGACGGTTCAGGAATATATACATTGCTGCAGGAAAAATGTACCGGTAATTCAGTATAAACAAAACAATTTCGCTCCCTACATTTTTTGGTCAGACTTTAGTGACGGCCACTGGATATTTTTTATTCGTATAATATCCGATTTGAGAAAAATATCCTGCTATCCGTGTATATACATTTCAGACAAGGAATGAAAAATTAGAGAATTTTTGACAAAAATTTCAACAATTTTAAGATATTTTTCAAAAATTTCTTTGATAATATTTTGCAACCAAGGTTGTGGCTTGGTTGCATGAAAGAAATTCACAGCGTGCCCCGAAAAATTGACAGAAAAATTGAAAATTTAACTGCAAAATCGAAAACTTTTCTTGAACTTTAGTTCGGAATAGGCGAATAACCCGATATCCGGATATCCGTTAAAGCAAACTAGGCGGATATCCGGATATAAAAAAATATCCGGTGCCCATCACTAGTTTTGACCTTTTGGTGGTATAGTATAAATCGGGTCGTTGAAAACGATGAGCATACTGCCGATACCGGTCGGTAGCATAATTTAAGCACTGACTTGGATGACATTAGTGTAATTTGACATGGCAACGCCATGCCCTCAGGAATAGAGCCCATTTGCGCCGTTGATCAGACGGATGCCAGGTGACACCAGCGGTGATCTCCATTTGATGGCGTCCGTGTGCATCGAATTTCTCACGGAGGTGGCATCTAAGTCCCCCCCTTTATGTCAGTTCAAGAGAATGTTTCGTCATCAAATTTAAATTTTTTTATTTTCTATCAATTTGGTATTCTATTGCAATCATCGAGCCAAGCCAGATTCTAGATTACACAAATATTTTCATGAGTGTTTTGCAAAATTCAGTTTAGCAGAGCAAAGCTATTCAAATACTTTTAATGGTGGTCCAATCTTCAGTTACCCAATCCTATCGATGGTCGTCTCATATATTCTAACTTTTACTCAACTAACAGGTTCGTCTCATATATTCTAACCTTTACTCAACTAACAGGGCTGAATTCAAGATCAGGACCTTTCAGAATTGTAGACAGAAACCAGTGTAATTAATAAAGCGAGCATTTTCTTTTTAGAAAGTACTCACAGTTTTCCCCGAAAAAGACCATTTCGTTAAACTACACATCGAAAACAGGTCCGGTTTTGGAAATACCTTAGACTAGATAAGTTTTTTCTTGAATGCAGTTGAATTTTCGCTGGATTCAAGGTGGATACAATATTAGTTTCTGATCTTTTTGAATCATTAACATTACGTATGAAACTGTCTAAAATTATCTAATGAACACAAAATTTGCTAAAACTTTGATAAGAATTTTGTCACTTCCTCATTGGTATATACCCTCTCATATGCTTGGCTGCTAAGATTTTCAGCAAGAAACCAGTCAACAGTGCATAATAATAATAATAATAATAATAATAATAATAATAATAATAATACTAATAATAATAATTGTTATTATTATTATTATTATTATTATTATTATAATTACATAAGTAGAATAGCTTTATACATATATACGTATGCCACATAACCAGTCCAGATCTGAAATTACTACGCCAAAATGTTTGTGCTGTGCTTACTAGAGCACTAGAACACCAACTAAGTGAACTCCTGTTTAGCTGGAGTCAACAAATAGGGTTAAGAAAATGGGCCAGTGTCGCCGATTTGGAGTTTGGACACAGGGACCCAGAACCGAAAATCGAAGTTAAGCTTATACTTAAAAGAAACTTCGGGGTCCAAATTTTTTATAATAACTATGGACTCTATTTAAGCAGGAAAAGAAAATTTTCCTAGCTGTATATACACTGAGATTAGATCCGTGGGTGATTTTTTGTGAATTCGTTAACAAAAAATCACAAAATGTTTTAGTACTCTCGCTACACAAGGGCTACCGGCATGATATTTGCACCATATATAGGGGGGCATTACCAGTTCATACATACCAAAATTATTTCGATCGGACTACATTTTGCTACTTTTTGCTACAAAAGAAGCAGACGCAAGGAATATTACAATTTACATTGTACAATTTTTTACGTGAGTGAAAGTGAGCGAATCTATGTATGAAATGAGAGAAATCCCGAAGCTTAACATTTCTTAGATTGAACCCCCTTAGCCATGAACCCCGTATCCATATCAAAAGCATCCAAAGTACATGAGGAGAAGAGTAACAAACACATACCCAGTCCAGAATCCAGATTTCGCATTGGCTTTCACTAGAAAATAATAAACAGAGTTGACCAGAGGAACTGAGTTCTTGTCTGGAAAAGGATTGAAAGTTAAAAAATCCAACCCTTTTGCAGAGTGCAAACCACAGTTTCCTCAAATACGAAAAGGAGATCAGCATTAAAATGCAAAAAGAGTTTCTCAGTAAAATGCTATGAATTGAGAGTGGTTCTGCCATACGACCGAAATACAAGAATATGGGGGGAATCTTAGCTGTCAGCAAAGGAGCATCGGAGATTTGAGGTGGGAGAGGGAGGGGAGGCCCCTCCCATAGTTTCACCTTCACCGGATATTTTGGCTGGGGTAGGGTATATAAATCATGAAATTTCGGTGGTTGACCGCCGAAAAGTAAGGAAGGGGTACTCACTCCACGCCCCCCAAATTCGGACCTCACAAATTTCCAAAAATGGCCTAACACAAGGTTTTCTGTATCTTAGGGCCTTTTCGTCAAACAAGGCTTTTCTTTTTTGTACACTGTTTTACAGCGACTTTAAGCTAAAATTATAAAAAAATGACAAAATGAAAAATTTTTTATCAATATTTAGCAAACGTTTTGGTTCCAAAAAGCACTGGGGGAGTTCGGGGGGGATAGCCGGAGGGAAGTCAAATGTTCTGGGAGGAAGGAAACTGGAAATGGGGCGAAATTTTTGGGGGGTTGATCGGGAGGGGGGTTACTCTCCCAATTCAAATCTCCGTTACACCTATGATTCATAACAAATCCCCAATTAATAAAAACTAGCAAGATTCAACGCTTGTTGCTAAGATGCCATGCCATTGCCAATTACCCATAACCGATTAGTTAAAATTTGAACTGACAGTGAGCAAGCCTGGAGTTAGCTAGCTTTACATTGGATTGACCGGTAATCAACAAACTATAATTTTGAAACTTTTAAGTTTAATCATTTGTGTACAGGAATAAACAGGGCCAAATAAATTGATGGCTCAATCAGTAGCCTTTATGCACAATTTTTTCACAAATTTTCGAGGCATGGATCAATCATGGGAGTGATAAGTGACATTTAGCACTCCCATAATAAAATGTGTTTTACGAATGAATAAAAGGCGGCTTAATCCTAAATTTGCTTGGCTCAATCACTGCACAGCAGAACAAGTTTGGCTCAATCGGTTTTGGCGTTGGCTCATTCAATGGGAGTGCCAGGTGTACACACGTATCAGAAATTGGTGTTGGTGTGATGAATTGATGATCGCCGTCAGAAACGCATTTTATCTAGGAGTGGTAGCGTGCTTCGGGCTTCGCAGCATTGTGAAAACGGGGTTGAAATCTCGGTTTATACAGTTCCTCCAGGGTTAAGCTAACCCAACCCCAAGAAGTTCGGCAACCTTTTGTTAACCATTGAGTTTAGCCAACCACAGAATTCCTGGATTGAACCTAAAACTGGGTTCATCCCGGGTTGAACTGAACCAGGTATTGATCACATCGGCCTCTGGTGTTAAAAACTAACAGAAACAAGCAATCAAACCTTACAGGGAAGCTGTCAGTTTATAGATACAAGGATTAATTGATGCACAGGCGAAAACGAAGCTTCGAAATTTCGGTGCAGCCAGAAACTGTGTCACAGAATGCGGTTGGATGGAGCCTTACATCCTGCATAGCATCCTCAGTATTTGAAATGTTTAACCAAGCATATCCCTTTATTTAATATGCGTAACAATTGCTACCCTTTCTGCCACTATAGATCGAATGTCTCTGCTGAACCAAACATAAACGAGTGGATTTATTGCATTATTTTTTCCGTAAGCCCCACTCCCCACGTACGCTCCAGTTGGATGTGTACCGGTTAGAAGTAGTGTCAGCCACAATAATTTTAAATTTTGACTATTGGGGAAGGGTGATTGGCTGACACCGAATAATTGTCTTTACAATTACCCGAGGCGAGTACCAAGGCTGGAGATTTGTCCTTCACCGTCTATGTGATGAACGCACCTCGGCAGCTCCACCCGAAGGCGGCCGCCCCTTAACTCTCGTTCAATTAATTGACATAGGCGGGAAGGGGGGATTGCTAAAGTTCCGTGCCAGCTGACCCGCTTGAAAAGTAAACATTGTTTATTTGGCTAAGGGATCCTTATGATCCAAAGTTTCGTGTTTGCGGCCGATTGATGCAGATGGTACATTCTCCCAATCTGATCAGTCTAATGTGTTGCGTAGAGTTTTACAACTGTGATGTGATAATTATTGTTTAAACAAATTTTTAAAGTTTATTTAAGTTTGTTAAATGAATTTAGAAACTTTTAGCATACCGTAAATTTATACAGGTATTAATTCCTTTTAAAACTTAGAATACAGAAATAAGCACGGGGGACCTTTTTCACCCCTCATACTTATTACTGTTCCTAACATAATACATGCGTACTGTTTGAAACTTGACTTATCTGCATACTAAAACAAAACTTAGCTGGGTTGGACATCACTTTTCTTAACACTCTCCAAGATGTCGTATTTAGTTGGCACTGGAGACTAGCCTCCCCAGCGTGCAAATTGTCTTTTAGGGCACTTTGTCAAGCGGTGACTCCAGGTTTGGAATTTATGGGACAGTTCCAGCAAACCAGAGACTATGAAGGGGACCCATCACATGCATATATGCATTGTCGAAATCCGAGTACAATCAGTGCACGACCTTCAACATAAGAAGTAAAACACAACAGCCAAACAAAGTAGTCTGAGCCAACTTAAGGACTTCGACTATAACGCAGTTATTAACCACAATCAAATGCTAATTTTCAAAATTGTTGTGATCATAGGTAGCTATGTAACGATTCCTAATTTTCTGAACAGCATTCATAGGTGGATTAGAAACAAGTCCTAATTTTCCGAACAGCATCAGAAATTTAAATTCAATTTCCCCTGAGTGAAGTAAAGCATCAAAAAAGGAATAAAGATATTATAAATTATTCGAAAAAACTTTCAAACATAGCTTTAACTGCACAACCGTTCTTCATCGTAGCGGATCCCTATTGCACTATTCATTACGGCAATTACGAAAGCACTTTCGTGTAGCCATTGTGAGCACTCGCGACTACTGCAACATTTAAAGTTGCGCGCAGGTGATCTGTTATCCAAAACCCAGCAATATAACACATAAATACGCAACTAATTATTCCAAATTGAATCAACAGAGATTTATTATTTACGCTTACACTGGCTCGAGATTTCGCCAAACAATACGCAGTTGCATACAGTGCAAATACAATAGGAATAAGTATCATTGTAACAATTTCACAGCAAGTCAACATGACTTCAGATGTTTTTGTATATGGACACACAGCACGAAAACCATAACCAAACACCACTCGCATTTGGCAGCTAGCAAAATGAATGAAGCTTGTCCATATTGCAGAGACAATGTTGCTTCCTATAATCTGAACTATCATCACTTGGGTGCTTGAATATTTGTTGTAATTGACGGAAGAATACACTGCCATTAATCTGTTTGCGCTTATAGCTATAATATGCAGTGAAATATTCCAGCAACACTAGCAAATAATTATACTACCGGAGAGCAGAAATACCGGATGCAACGTGTCTTCTCCAATTAAAATGATAACAGTAATATACGCTGGATGCAGCAATGATATCATTAGCTGCTGAGCTTAGAATTAGTAAATAAAAAGAATTCTGCAAACCACCAGATAAACAACTGCTCCACTTATTGCTATTATATTTGCCAAACATAAATTTTCAATGAAGCTATCAACACAAAATTGCACCCTTATGGACCTAATTTATGCAGTTTTGAACCAAAAGCAGAAACCTACAGATATGTCTTGTAGACGCTATTATTTTAGTTGGTTCCCATGTTTTCATATTGACCTGCGTAAACATACATCAGTTATAAATGTACAGCATCTATAACTAGCATTGACATCCTGTATTCAGTCTATCTTGCAAGAATCGACAGCTTGGCTAAATTAATTAATTCCAGAAGAATTTGAAAGACCGTCGCAGAATATCCCCTTTTGTAACATGTTACATCGCGGAGGACAAGGACTTAACAATTAATGTAAAACAGTAATTTCATTACATAAGTTGAAATAAAGCGTGCTGTACAGACTAACAAAAAGTGAAAATTGGCGTATCTCTCGAACCAAACCAAGTGCATGCTACCTAGGCAGATCCACACATTCAGTACACTGTACACTGAAAACGTTAAAACTACTCAAACTGTCTACGGCGACACACCAACTCGAGACAGACTACTCACACAAGAGGGATGGTAGCCATGACTAGCTTGCACGAGGCCAAAACAAGTTACTGCAGATACTCAGTGAAAAGAGGAAGTTACCCAGTCATATTATAATGAGGGTTCCTCTCTGCCTGACTTATGAGTATGGCTCTACTAGAGAGAAGGATTTCACTATTAGGAGAAGAGGGCTTTCCTTATACACATTCTCACACGTACACACCTTTCGTACACAGAGACTTCATAGCGAAGCTCAGAACCAGGGGGACTGGTTTAAAACTCATACGAGTGATGCTGCAGAATTAAAAAGGGTCAAAGCTAACTGGAACTACGCTCACTGTGAACGGGTTCTGCACACAAGAAAGAACTAAACTTAGTACAATTATATTAGTATTATAACAAACAGTAACAGTTAATATTTCAACAACGAACGTCATCGAAGGCAAAGCAAATCATTTTAAAAATTTGTAATATTTTAGTGTTGTCCTTTAGGCGAAACAGAAGTATTCATTTGCAGATACATCCAAAATTATTAAATACATGCTGGTACAATAAAGATCATAGCATAAGTTACCATTAGTACGTAAACAATTACATAAGCTGATAGTTGCAATTTAGCTACTTACAAGTGTAAAGAACGAAAGCACAACTATTTTGCCAGCAACTTAGGTTTGCGAGTTTATGGTATTCCTTCTAATTGTTAATTTGTTTGTATGTATTTAGACTTTAAACGTTTCAGGTGGCAAATTCACTTGTCATACATACAGCCTCGTAGTTACAATTTTAGGAGCTACGCTGCAGTTGTTGATGCGGACACATCCTGTAACAGCTTGTGTTTTCATTCGTTTTAAAATACAACTTGAATGGTTTGCTCCAGCATAACTTTTCATTAACTTAACTTTTGGTCCTAATGATGAAACCTGAAACCACAGTATTCCTATAGCACTCGATACTGTTCTTCGGGAGGAGGTCTTCGGTCCGGCCTCCAGGGGACTGGCCCTGGTGCCGGCCCGCAACAACCAAAAACAACAAGCTCTGTCTACGCCTTTAACTAATGCAGAAGAGAAATATTTTCTTTTTATAAGAAACAAAATACAATGCTAAAAGGAATCTTTGAAGTATAACAAACTGCATTGTTGCAAATTTTTAGGTATATATATAATCTCAAGCTTTGACTTCGCTAACAAAGTTTTTCTTTTATTTTTGTAACATACATTATTTTGGTATATAAATATAGTTTGGTTTCCAAGAATATTCTCCAGCGAGCAAATTCGTTTAAGTATTAGCGATGATAATAGAGGATGAGCACATGTTGATTGGGATACAATGTAGGTAAAAATGGTTGCCTTTAAAAGGGCAGTGGGGATGAGCAGTTAAATATGCAATTAGACGCATGCTTCAACAGGATGTTCTGTTTAGAATATTTTCAAATATATAAATTATTTTTACTACACTACAATGATTATGCTACTACTATAATAAATAATAGACTCTAAAGAAATAAGCGCAGATAAACTTAGAAAGAAGCTTTTGCATTATTGAACCTTGAGTTTACGTTTCAGAGCAAACAAAATTCGGTAGTTTAATTAGAAACGAAATTAAACCATGCTTATTTTACATTTTACTATGAAAATAACCTTAATTTTCATAAAATAGGAAAAGACAAAAAACAAAACAAACTTAAAATAAATGTTTTGTTGCAACCAATTTTCTTCAGTATTAGTTTGTTCAGTTTTTGTTACCCCTTTTCGTAGTTCAATTCGCCCGAACTGAGTAGTCTGCCGTGTGTTTTAATAACAGTCTTGAATTTAAGGCTCGCCTTCTTCTTTCTCAGCGTATCAATCCTTCAAAGCCTTCAAACAAAAATCGAAAGTGGAGCCAACTAGATGTGGACCAACCAAGAATAAGCCAACAGGAACTTTCACCAACATACATTTGTTTGATGAAAAATTTTCTCGAGATAACACACTAACTTTGAGATCAGATCCAGGAGATATGTGTATGATATGATTTATGATTATGAGATATGATTATTCTATGTAAAGAAGGAATTACGTGTTATACACGGTCTACTGATTACCATTCCACTGTATTCTCCTGGTCATTGCTAAATGATTACTGATCTTGTAACGGTGGTACAGGCATATTATACTATAATGTGTTGCTTACTTCGATTAATACATTAGTACCAGGTGACCCGACATGTGTTGAACGTAGGAACCTGAAAAAGTTAGGAAAATTTCGTGGTTACCAAAAGTTTGAGCGCTGTGCAAGAGCAAATGAGCCATAACTTAGCCACAATGTTAACCTGGACCAGGTAGCGTGACAGCATCTATACGATGTGTTTTTGCGTTAGCTCAGTGATTTTCTAGAAAGTTGGATGAACTCGGTTTTTGCACAATTCTGACTTACAAAAATATTACCGAAAAATGTTTCGCCATGTCCTGAACTAACCATTCACTGCACAAGTTTCGCGCATAGATATTAATACAGTACACAAATAGAGGTTCAACTTGCATACGCACAATCCCAATCCCAATTGTAGATCACACGTTTGGTCACCGCGTTGGGGATTTGCCTCAAAATACGCCATTTTCTCTAATTTTTGGAATAATGGTCCATAAGACGGGTGCATCCCGAGAGATTCCAACCAAATTTGGTGTGCCAATTTGCACATATGGAAGGAAGATGTGTGCCAAGTTTCACTGCAATTGCTGGTGTTGAACTGTGGATGCATGCCTCAGTTCGATGACAGTGGCCTGTAGTCAAAAAATGGAACATTATAATTTTTCCAAATATAGCCGAATTTTATATCATATCGAAGCTCTCGATGTCCTGAGCATTTCATTTTCTTGCACCAAGTCACTACAAAGTAGTATGACAAAGTTAGATGCGCGTTAATGTTGAAAGTAAATAACAGTCGGAATGAGCTTCTGAGATCAAATCTTTCAAACAGCGTTACTTGCTAGCTACATGGCGTATCATTGTCATTTGCACAGAAATAAATAGCCCCAGATAGAAGCTTTAGTTTACGTGTTAACTATGCCGCAGTCTTTGGTCATACTATGTGTACACGACTTCGATGTCCTCAGCGAGGGATACTGGAGTAAATACTAAATTGCAGGGATATGAACTGGACTGACCCCGGACTCTAAAAATTTGTCCTATTTTTGGACACATAATTATGGGGTATTTTACATCCGAAAATTAGCAAAATCGGTCACTATTAGTGTTGTGCATTGGCCGGTGCGGCCAATGGCTGGCCAATGGCAGGCCATTGGCCGGCCAAGCCATTGGCCGTTGGCCGAGAAAATCTCGGCCAATTGGTTGGCCGTTGGCTAGCCAATGGCCAGGTGGTGGCCAAGCTCAAATTTACTGATCTTGTGCGTTAACTGAGTTGAAAAATCTAATTTTGCTGCATAATTTCGTAAACATGTTGCTGTATAAGCGTTACATTAGATACAGTACTACAGATTTTCACTTTTTTTCATTTTGTTGACAATTTTTATCGTTATTATCGTTATTTTACAATTAAATTTGCTAATTGCATGCAAATTTTAAGTGTGCTAACAACGTAGTTTTTAAATTTGTCTGACGGTGAACGTCTCATCACTTCATTGCGGTCCTCCAGCAAAATCAAAACAGAGTTATCGCGGGTTGGAGCTGAATGTTTGGAAAAACTATTTTACAAATATTGTGAATTGTAAATTGTACTATTGAAATAAAGTTTAATTAAGTTGACGCCTAATTAAGCACGACAGACGAATAAAAATAGTAAATTCCAGCTCGCCAATGTTGACAAATAGCTAAAGAACGGCCAATAGCTTACGGCCAAGAAACAGCCAACGGCCAACGAGCGGCCATCGGCCAACGGCCAAAGGCTATTGGCCGGCCAACTTCAAACTCCGGCCAAGCCAAGCCAAGCCAACCATAAAAATTTTCGGCCAATCCCAATACTAGTCACTATAAAATTTGGTACCCGGGGACCCCCCTTAAGGTGCTGGTTTCCTTATGGGTATTTTTGACTCATTAATCTTTTACGTATACGGTACAGCTTAGGAAATAAAGGAAATAAACATTATGAGACAGTCCCGCACTTTTGGGTGAAAGGATATAAAATTTTTGGTTTTTGCCACTATTCTCTCAGATCGAAGTCGATATGCACACCGGATTAGTTGTTATGGCTGGAAAGAGGGCACCGAAATGAACATTTTTGCTCTTACAGCCGTTGAGCTATCTCCAGTAGTTAATTAGTATAAGCAAAGAACAATTTTGAGTTTTCAAAAATCTCCATTTTCGAGGAAATCAATTTTTTCAACATTACTGCCAAATCTAACTCACAAATGTGGTCCATTTATACTTAATCGATACACAGTCTAATTGTACATTTAATCCACGTCTTGAGCTACAGTTATTCAGCCACTGTTCTGAAAATTTGCAATTATCTGTGATGTCTAGACTGGTAACCCACGCATTGGATTCTTCAAACACTGCTCATTCCTGGTATTTAGCACCAGCTACCATTCCTGAAAATTTGAAGCAGATGGATTGAGAAATCAATGTAGGAGGATCGTTTCCGGTAAAGCAAGCACCCCTTAACTGAGTGCCCTTCCGGCAAACTGTTAAGAACACAACTGTGCAAGCCTGTGTCAAAGCTGTGTGCGCAGTATCCATACCGTACGCGCTGCTACAAATTTTGATGTAGCACTAGGCACATATAAGCTAAATACGGTCAACTAAACATTTTGGTAAATGCATTACAATAGAAACCAAATTGAATATTGCAGCAGAATTTTATGAAGTTGCTTCGCGAACTATTCTCTTTCGCTCGAAGCTTTGCCTGCTACAATGTATGCAAGTCTTTGAAAGCCGAGCTGGCAGTTTTACAATAATTGACAAACTTGACAATAAATAAGACGTTGTGCATTTTGCTAGGATCGCATCTCTCGCTTAGGTGCTATATGGTTATGCTTTATGTTCTACACAAGAATTACAGTATCAGAAGTTCAATTTATAGTTTCTCCTCTAACAATATACCTTAACGCATATGACCACATAACCTAATTAGAAACCTGCCCAGTCACCCACCTTCGGACAGCCAAAAGCATTCGAAAATTACCCGATAATGATTATTATGCTGAAGAGGTTAGCTTGTAACCTGGATTATTCTGGGATCGAGAAAGCGAATGCTAGATTTGATCGGTTTTTCAAAACAAAACTTTTCATACTTGCGTTAACTCAGATATAATCCAATAGCTGACTTTTTAGTTCCATATTAAGCACAGGCTAAGCACATGTTAAGCACATTAAAATACAGCATATGATACTCACAGAATTCAAAGGATAGAACAGCAGTGGAAAGCTAATAATAATTTTAGCAATTTACAGGCTGGACAGCGCATATGAAGTAGTTTGTTTGGCAGAAGGAGCTGTTAGCTGTGAGTCAATCATCTCAGTATGGGTACTCGTTAAGGAAGAACGCTGGTGCAAACTTGGGTATCTTCAGGCCTCACATTGCGGAAGCTGACATCTTCTCTAGGACTCTAATATTCCTTCTCTGAAATCTAGTCCCCCCCTCCGTAACTAGAAGCTACGGATTTTCTATCCGATTTTGGACCTCTTTTCGGTTTGGTTTTTTTGGAGATAGTATGTTTTTCAATGAAAAGTTGTTGTGTTTTTTGCATTATATATATGTTTCGCATGCAGTAGATCACATCACAACCAACGGCGATAAAAATAACAGTTCCAACGACACATCGGAGTATATTGGTGCATTATAAATATTATATATAACCATTGCATAAGCATCATAATTAATCGTGGAATGCAACAATCTACCTAGGTTGTGCTGGATTCAGCGGCTCTGATTTGAATATTACATGCTGTTTCTATAGACAGTAATTCGAAGGAACTGTTTTCAGAAAAATAGCAGCCTAATATTCAATTTTCAAATGAAAACTCTGAGAGCCACGGACAACTCAAAGTCAGAATTAGGTTACCTCATGCTTATGTTTGCTGGTCGAGACAGCAGCAACTTCAAATTGATTTTCTAGGATGGCTTCAAGTGTTTCGGTATCACAAATCCTATTTCGACTGTGATAGGTCGAACAGAGGGCAAATCACGAAAAAAGCAGTACCAGCGCAAGCTGGGCCTAGAAGTTCCGAAAACACGGAATGCCGAAAAAACAACCAGATTCAAGAAAGGTGTGGCATCGTCAGACCTCGATCGGCTCCAATCTCTGGACAGAGTCCAGATGAACATCGGTTCAACAGACGCATTCCATGTGGGAATTTGCCTGGTAATTGATGATACTCCGTTAATCTGCCCCGTCCATTCTACTAAAGTGGTCCTGTCCGACGCAGCCCTGGTGTTGAAGAGTAGAAGATGGCGGATATCAAATGAAACGCCTATAAAGGGCGAGAGATTCTAAGGCAGAAGACCGAAAAAGGAGGCCTTGATGTTGATGGCCTTGACCATTGGGAGGTCTTGGCTGTACAACTTAATCAGGCAAAATTGCCAACACTTCGTCAACTTTACTTTATTTCAGCAGCTACACTCTGAGCAGGTATGTACCTAAAGTCTGACATGAAAATGTGTGTACAAAACTGTGACCACTTCTACTGCCTTGAATATTCACCAGAAACCCATAACATTCTATATTTTCAGAATCCTCGTGATGCGACGAAAAAATTTATAAAATTTAAAATTTTGAAAAATTTCAAAACTCAGGTTTATCAGGGTTTTTCTTCGGAGTATGCATTTTCAGTTTTCAAAATTTTTTAACTTTGCTGCTTTTTCAACTCTGACAAGCTGCTACTCGCTCGCAATAGAATTTTCAGAAATTAGTCTTTCTATGTAACAAAATAACAAGTTTACCAAAAATTCTCATGAAATAATTTCATTCGCACACAATAACATAAGCGAATTAACGTCACAACGAATTTTACATATGGCTTTTCATTTCATGCTTCTCAATGCTATTGTGTGATACTGCCCTTAAACTTCCAAATAAACAGAACAGAACAAAACAAAAATAAAGTAAAAAGTTGACTATAAAGTTCTATATACCAAATTGTTGAAGAAAAACAAATATTAAAGGAATACACAAGTGAATACAGTCTAGGTGTCGCTTGGCCGTCGCTGGGCAGTGTGATTCGGTCAGAAGCAATGAATTAATCTAAACCACACCGTCGCGACCAATGTCACGAAAGTGTTAACACAGTTGACCCTGAAATGCCTCGTTTGCATGGAATATTATGTCCGATAGTAGAGGACAAAAGCACTGAATAGCCGATCCCTTGTAATCCACTTTTAGCACAGCTCAAACTTTCCTGAATAAAACTTTGGAAGGACTACCCTAAAGAAATGATGACATAGTACAAGCAATTCGCTAATGGTTAAATCGACCACATAGGCTGGCTGAAGCAATAGTAGCTAGATACAACGGCCAAACCAAATTGAGTAGTGACAATATGTCTTCGGAAGGAGCTCAAAATCTGTTGCCTGTTTGAAGCTTTGTTCGGTATATGTGAATACACACAGACGCCACAGCTGCAGTCCCACAAAGTGTTGTATCGTGTTCAAACGTTTACTTGGTTAATCTGAAAGAAAATCACATTTGAGTGATTAGTCAAATATGTTTTCCTATTACTGTACAAAACTGTGTATAACTCCTAAATCTCAGTTGCAGCCATAACAGGTTGATGCTTCGTTCATTACGTTTCAGGTTAGACTTCAAGCTGAGGTTTCAATTTCAGCAGTTTTAGTTGTTACTTACAAGTCATCGGCTTAAGTTAAATTGCTAAAACTAAAACTAAAACTGACACTAGTTTATGGATGACCAGACCCTTAAACTTAAACTAAATGTATTTTAGGCCACAGTCAACATTTAGATTGCTTCAACGCAGCTAAAGACGCTTTCCAAAATTTGAAAGCTGGCTTTCTAAAAACTCACTACATGTTGAACCAGAATTTCAATATGTTAGTATCGAAAAAATAGAGCATACATGATTCAAGCTAAATATGCTACCTTTGCTGAATCCAAGGAAGATGTTGCCGCTACGATGCTTTTTGGGTGCGGAATAAATTTTCAAAAATATGTTTTTATTTCAATGGGATTTTCGGTAAACATTTTATTTGTTACATAAAGAATCTATTTCCGAGCATCCTGTCGAAATAAAGGCAATATTTGAAAATTTATTTCGCACGCAATATGCACTGCAGCGGTAACATTTGACATCGCTGGAGTAGCAGCGATGGCATAATAAGGCGTGACTCATCTGCACGTATTTCTTAATTCAGCCAGTATATTGAAATTTTGGGTCCATAAGCTGTAATTTTTCGAAAAATCTGCTTTCAGATTTCGAAAATGACTTCTGCTACGTTAAAGCAAATGCCTAAGCGGTCCCGAAAATGAAAGCGAAACTCTTTATTAAGGGGGTATACACGGGGGTTTGCACAACCTCTTCGGTGAGCGCTGGTTTTTGGCATGCGAGTAGGTAATACGTCATAGTCAAAAAGTTAATATAAGGCATTGATATATCCCATGACATCCGAGGTGTAGAGGGTCCCAAACTGAAAATTTTGGTTCGTGTTTTCAATTTTTTGATTAGTATTTCGACAGCTCTGAATTTTTCAGCGAAAGCTACAGACCTAAAACTGCGCACATATTTTTACGGACTCGAGTTACTCACACAAATGGCAGCTCATATGGTTTCTGTACTGTAGCCGCAAACTCTGAAAATTGTAAATTTTTCGCTAAGTGACCTGTCGCTGTTTCGAGCCTAATCGTCCAAAGTGCTACAAATCTTCTGAAATTCTGTAGAATACAGTCAGGATATATGGTCAAACAGGCCGCCAAAAAATGTCACCGACCGGCCGCCGGCTGACCGGCGGCTAGCCAGACATATTTTTCAGTGTTTGAAGGCAGTCTGAGCTAGAAAGTTGCAAAATATTTATGTTATGCATTACACAGCCAATGGAATCGGTTTTTGCTTTTTATATTTGGAAAAAGTTCACATTCAGTCTTCGATTTGTTTTGTAAACATCTGCTGCTCTGGTCAAATTGATTGTGAGACACTTCGCCACACTTTTGTTCTCTTTGGGTACTTGACCTTAGACTTAAATATTAGGAAAGGGTTTAACTGTAAATGTTGAAAGGGGGGGGCAATAGTTACAAAAATTGAAGTGCGTTTACTGTGTATTATATATTTTATTTTCATAAAACTTATAAAATATCAATACTGTACAAATATTAATACGTATATAATTTAAAATATATAATTTTCACTAATTTACATTACAAAGTTGTCTTTATTTCCTTATAAGAACAATATGCTTTGGTTTAAAAATCAGAAAATGTTTCCAGACAAAACCTACAATTTCAAGTTGAAACTAGTAAAAAATGGTACGTTTCAGAGTCAACATTGTTTCAGAAAATTTGAGAAACAATAGAAAACTTTATTGGTTGCAACTTTATTGCAGTAGTGTACAAAAACCGTCTCAAATTAAATACATAGTTTATGCTGCCCCCTCCTCTTCCTTTTAGTTTCCAATTGAGTGTAAACGCCATTCCTTTTGTATTTACAAAGAGAGCAATTAAAGTGTGGCGAAGTGTCCCACTACCGGTCAAATTGATGTGTTAACTATAACTATTTGTGTTAGGCCGGCAGCCAGCCGCCGGTCAACGGCCAGCCGGCGGCTGAACGGCTGAACGGCCAGACACTCAGTCGGGCCGGCCGCTGGCTCAAAAGCTTTCCGGCCGTTCTAAAACACTACTGAGGTGTATATGTTATGTCGAAGATTCAAAATTGCCGATTATTCGTGATTATTGATAATCGGCAACGCAACGCAAGATAAAGTAATTACAGAATTATTGATTCAGATTGACTAAATTGATCAACTAAGGTTATTTAGGGTACATAGTTTACAGCTAGTAAGCAAACTCATGCGAGTTAATACATGAGCTTTTATGGCTACTCATTGGAAGGGTTACAGGAAACATCTTCGTTGCATGGCCATATCCTTTTCCTAAGAGACAATTGTCCCCCACATATGCAGTTTCAACAATGTATTATTATTGGACACAAACACAAAGCATAAATGTGACGCTAGCTCAATAAAATAAAAAAAATTCGGAATAAATATGAAGTATATCTATTCATTTTTTAAGATTAGATTAAATATAAGTTTTGTTCTCAAGTAAACCGATATGAATGGCTGAATCTGTGCATATTCAATTGCTGCTGCTGCTGCACTGTACATGGCAGTCAGGGTACCAGTGTTGATACATTTCACAGTAATTATGTTTGACGCTTTCTCCGCATACTCCATGGATCCAACCAATGCAGTCAATGTATGCTTGGAGTCCCCTGAAAAATTTCGATTATAGAAACATGTCTGTATTGATTGACTGCTTTGCCCTCACGTTAGGGAGAGTCTAATTTTTACGCACCGCCAACCCCCTTTTAAAAATTCCGACCAAGGTGCAAGTCCCTTCATTTTATTGAGAGAATCCTCAGTATCTGACCCTAATAAAGTACCTACGTGGTGTTTAATGTATGAAGTCAGCCATTGTCTCCGGAGGCGTCTGCTATGTTACTATTAGTATTGCATATTACTAAGAACATAGGTTAACGCCGGAGGTTCTGGGTGGGCGTGCAAGCCCCCACCCAACCCAGACAAGGCATAAGCCCTACCCTCCGTCAGGGACAAGGGGTAACGAAAAAATGGACAAGGGGTAAGCAAAAATTGCCGGAAAAATAGTTTTTAAACTAACACTCTAACAACTTTCCGGTTTTGTCGTAATTTTTCAGCTAAAATGTATAATTTTCGGGAAAACCAGGAAAACTTTTGAATGTTTTCCCAAAAATTGAAGATTTTGTTGCAAATCTTAATAGAAATAGCCAATTTAAATAAAATTAGCCTTATTTTTTCGAAAAAGTTTACAAATGTATTCTTTAGGTGCACGTGCAAGCCCCCTGAAAATATTAGTTCAAGGTACAAGTCCCTTAAACTGTTTTGGGGACAAGCCCCCCCAGAACCCGACCCTATGTTAATCTACCTTAATCTATTTTTAGCTACCAAGTAAATTTGTTTTGGGTTAGGATTTTGCTTAATGTGCTGTTTTCCTTTAGTACATTTTCGGTGACAACTAAAAGAAAACCAAAATGTTTGGACCTTTTCAAATAATCCTTCTGTTTTGAAAATTATGTTAGAGAGAGTTATTATTAAATTGAAATTAAATTAAATTGAATATTGAATTTATTATTAAACGAGATTAAAAATCTTAGTGTTCAAAAACATACGATTTCCGGCTTTTATATTACATTCATACATATATTTCTAAATTTGTGTTAATTGCTGCTACATATGAACGCAATCTCAAATAATTAATTAAATAATTAATTAATTGTAAACCGCACCCAATAACATATTAATAATAACATAAACATAATATAACACAATAATATAAACTAGCATGTTTGCTTGAGCATAGCTACAGATATGATTAAAAGTTGGAATCTGTTTGTATAAAACTGAGACTTTTCCAACTACCTCAGTGAAATCGTAAACTATTGCATTGAAACTAATTTCTCACTGTTGCTAAGATTGATCCTGAAACATTAACATCTCCTATGGGCATCTTTGACTAGCTCATTGTAATGTCCTCATTTGAAGTTTTAAAAGGATGTAATAGAATAGAATTTGCTATTTGTCTTGAAAATGAGTGTATAGTGTATGTTAATACCCGAAATTTGGACGGAAGTCAACAGAATTACAGGTCAACTCAAGCAAATATATAAAATAAAAAATGCATAATACACTTGGCTAAATTCAAACTTCTAAATGTTCCACGCTGTACCTGCAGGTCGAATTCTCAATGTTGGTTGTATTAGTTACTAGGTTGCCGATAACATGGCAGCTTGCAATTGCTTGGATGTGGCGTTTGTACACATCAGCTAAACACACGAAGTCTTCGGATGCTAAACAAACAGTACTGGCTACAGTAATTACCCTTGCAATAGCAAACATAATGACAAAAATAATACAACATTCTTACAATTGTCTGTGTGCTGTGCACCGAAATAGGCAATCAATTGTCACCAATCAACAGTCAACAACCTTTGACTGATATTGCTGTTTGTTCGCAAAATTGCGCAAACTGTTAATTCGAGAACAATAACAGTCTTGGTTACTACTAACAATAGGAATAAGAATAACAAATGCAATTGCAGCAATAATAGTAATCAGGTTTAGTTTCATTTCTTTTTGGAAGTTTAGCTTCAGACAACGCACTAACATATTCAAACTTTCGAAAAATTACGAATTAATTATCTATATAGCTTTCGCAAAGCATAAAAGCGAGAAACCAATAAAAACAGTAAAACAAGTGAAAACTATAGGTTTCTTTTGCATTGAATACAAGTCTAATTTTGTAATCATTTCTACCAAAGTACATTTGGTAAAAACTACCAACGATATCTTGTAGAAATTACAAGACGAAACCTGTATTTTCTACAAAAGCTTTTGTATTTATCATCTGCTAGAGTGATTCATGTAGTGCTCATGATAATATACCCTTGCCTGATGATGTCTGTGCGATTCTGGATAGCTTGGGGTGCATTTGTTTGTTTCAGTTATTACTGATGCTTCGAATCTCAATTTTTGCTTTTATGTCAGCACCTACATCTATTATTTCATTAAAATATTTTGTTTTACAATTTGCATAAATTGCATCATGAATTTAGCTTCAGGAATTAAGCCTTAAAATATTTGAATGAATTTAGATAAATTAATATGAAAGTTTCTTTTGAAAATGAGCAATGAGGTTAGATTCTATCGTGCGATAAGTGTTAGGAGCGGAGCGGACATTTATCAGGAATGAATTTATATTATAACACTAATCAGCAGAGAGAGTTACCATGACATATCACAATCAAATATCACATATTCCAAAAGATTACTGGATCACAGCCATCTTTTTTCATCAAGGGAAGAATCAGAATCTTTTGAACTTTCCTAATGTTTTCAGTTACACCTCTCTAAAGCCGTATTACATTAACGGATACATACATATCACCAAGAGTATATAATAGGAAGAGTGGGAAGCTTGGCCCTTCCTAATGGAAATGGCCTGCGAGATGCTCGGCACATTAAGGCCGAAATCTCGGGGGGGGGTACCGCTTACCGTTGTTCAGCATGTGTTTATATGCGTTTGAACTAAAACGCATCTGATTGGCTAATCGCCTACCTTATGTCGAATTTACGTGTATAAGCGGTCCCCCCGAGATCTCGGGGGGGGGGTCCCGCTTAGCGTTGTTAAGCGTGTGTTTATATGCGATTGAACTGAAATGTATTTGTTTGGCTACTTAGCTACCATAGTCCTCATCAGTGCATTTCAGTTCGACTGCATATAAACACACGCTTAACAACGCTAAGCGGGACCCCCCCCCGAGATCTCGGGGGGGGGGTCCGCTTATACACGTAAATTTGACATAAGGTAGACGATTAGCCAATCAGATGCGTTTTAGTTCAAACGCAAATAAACGCATGCTGAACAACGGTAAGCGGTACCCCCCCGAGATTTCGGCCTTAATGTGCCGAGCATCTCGCAGGTCATTTCCATTAGGAAGGGCCAAGCTTCCCACTCTTCCTATTATATACTCTTGATATCACATATGTAGTTTCAAATAATTGAAGTCGAAAACCATTCTAGAACATGGTTAATAGTTACGTGTTGTTCCGCACTCTCGGAAAAAGTTTCGAAAGACATTCTCCATTCCAAGTGCGAGTCTTTCGCATCTGTCATGCAATTTCATCAACGCATTTGTTTTCAAGCACAAAGTTGTTTGGTCTCCCAAGCATTTGCTGAAATCTGCCAGATGTCTACAAAGCCAAAATGGAATTGTAAACTCACATTTGTGAGCACTGGTGAATACTTGGTCGGAATGAGTTCCAGGAACAGCGAACCGCTCTTCTAGACCTTCAATGTAGAAGCTGTACCTCGGTGACTAGGGGGTAACAATAGATGGAGATTAAGCTAACCAACAAAAAGTCTTCGACATGTACAACTTTCACATGACCTTTTGCTATTTTCAATATCTCAAATCATTGCAGTGAATGGCGTTAAAACTTCTTTAATTTATGCCTAAAAAATTAACTTCGGGAGTACTAGCATCTTAACATTTTCTTTATACAACCTCTATATACCGTAACCCTGCTAAGCCGGTCTTGCTTTAGAAGTTCTAAACACCCTCGCGCCGGTTGCTTTACTGAATTTTTTAGGCCACAATTGAACTTAGAACCCCAATTTATGCTAGAACCCCAATTTATGCTAGCCTAACCATGCAAACAATCAGTTATAAGCATCGCTTATTAGCTGCATACACCTTACCAACGGAAAAACAAAACAACTAAATCAATAAATCACACTCAATAGCAATATGCCTCATGAAACGATCGTTACAACAATGAACTGTCACATGAATAAACTTACTGACAATAAGATGTAAACGCTTCTTCACCATGAGTTCCTATTTTTTCGGCAACATGAAATTTAAAAAAGGTATCGCCAAATACGTCATATGGAAACACTGTTGCCAGATTATCTCTTTCAAGCCCCTGAATAAAACCATGGTAACATGCATAGTATTTGGAGCTATCACATTCTTCCCCAGTGACTGCCGTCAAAATAATAACTAAAACGTATAGAGTGCAGCTGAGTAATGGTTGGTTAGACCAAGAGTACATAATACATAAGAGTATGATAGCAGGCATACTCTATGTATTATATGGCTGTTACATCCGATGCGCGCTATCGGCCTACCCCCCCATAAAATGTCAAAGAAATTCGCCCGCTATGTTTACATGCAACAGACGCACGTTGAACCAACTGACTAGTTGTGTTTTCGTTCTAAAGCGTGCAAGCATAGCGCTCGAATTTGCTTTGATAAGGGGGGTCTGATTTAGGGGGGGGGGGGTAAGCCGATAGCGTGCAGAGGATGTAGCGAGCTGATAATACATAGTGTATGACGCTTGTCATACTCTTATGTATTATGTACTCTTGGTTAGACCTAGGTTCAACCTTGGCCAAGCTGTGTTAACAATTTTTCTTGGCTAAGCTGTAACATATAAATAGCAACATTTAATTAGCATTAACATCACTTAACATTATTTCCATTGAAATTAATAAGTTGTTAATTTTGTCTAATATTGGTTCCAAAAGAGGGCAAATGGGTCCATGTATTTTAGTTAAACGAAGTAGGTGGTATCAGACTTCATTGAATGAATGTCATTAATGAACTCGACCACTGAGTCGGCTTGATCTAAATGTGGCCCCATCTGGCTGATTATTTGTAAGGCCAGAAATACAACTTTTCTGTGATTGGATATTTCTATAACTTACACAGAGTGCATAACATGGCGGGTGTCCTGATATCTGATACCTGTTGCAGATTCTAAATCTTAAATCCCTGCTATATTAATATTTTAGGAACAATATTTTAGTTACTGTTCACCTAACATACCAGCAGCACCCCATTTCGTCAAATCTGTACAGTCAATTCTCAACTTGGACAACTTCGATTCTGCAGTCGTCTTTTTCCATTTTATGTTTCAGGTACAAGTTAACTTGACGCTAACGTTGGCTGACTCCCTCACAGCCCGCAGCATTCATATCCTACTGCACATGGGCCAAGGGCTCAGAAAACCTAACCAATTGATAATCAAAAATTTTTTTGTTTGCCTTAAAATTCGCGAATTTTTTGCAGTTTACATTTTCAGTCAAATTGCTTAAAATTTGGTAGATTTTTCATGAAATTTAAGATTTCATGCCAAATCTCAAAGTTTGTGAATGTCAGGATCAGACAGAAACTACCGTAAACGGTTAGAGTTAATTACGAATACCGAATTTCATAGAGGCCTCTGATTCCGGTGACACCCAATCATACGTGTGCTGGGGGGGGGGGGGGGTTTGGGGGGGGTTTCACCCCCCCCCAGACCTGAGCTCACCCCCCAGAGGGGTCCCTCACCCCCCCCCCCCCAGAATCCGGATTTTTCCGGTAAAAAACCGGAAAATCCGGTTTTTCGGCGGCCTTCGGCCGCCTTTCACCCCTCCCCCCAGAACTTCCCCTCCTGCACATGTCTGCACCCAACATAAATACTTAAAAATTTTCTCACAATGGTTTGCTTTCAAAATATATACGCTTTGGCACAGCAAGCGAAGTTACCATACTAGAATACCTTGAGATTTTTGAGATTTTAGCACCTAGAAACTTTAGAACGAATGTTGCCAGTTTTTATTTTTCAAGGGGCGTGAAACTATAATAGTATTATTCCATCATATTCGCTACCATTTTACTGACACCTATGGGATGTATGTTCACACCAAATTTTGACGGTTCTTCAAGCTTAGCTAGCATTACTTTCCAACCGTCAAAGCTAATCCCTATTGTATGTTACCAATATAGATTTTTTGCTTTGCCAAACCGTTGATGCTGTTATTGAATCAAACAGCTATCAGAAATCTTTACGTTTTTTGTTGAGTGTCGCCAAAATCCGAGAGTTGGGCAGGTTTTGTTTAGTTTTATAGCAACAAGCAAGAGATAGCAAGAGATCGTCCGTTACATACCTGAAATAAAGGATTGAAATCCATCAAATTTTGGGCACCCTTATATTAGTCGTCTTCCCCCCCCCCCACTTGGGGACTCAGATTATCTTACCTAAGATCAACTTCGACGGTGCCATAATGCAAACTGCTAGCAAACTGCTTGCAAACTATAGACTACTGGGGAATTTACTAGGACCTTTTATACCTAAGTATCAACAACATTTTGCAATCATACGAAACAATTGAATATTTAAGTAGTATAATACATACGCAATACTTAGTTTTTTGTGAATCGCAGAAGTCCCATTCATAAAGTTTCTTACAAAATTGAATAAGAAATTTGCTTAATCAGGTAATTGTGAATCACTGAGATTAACTGTGATAACTGGAAAGCGTGAAGCGAAAGTTTTTTAAATTTTCGTGCAGATACGTCAGAGATGTATTAAAACGCATCCATACGAAATTTGAGCAAAATCGGTTAAGTTTTACGAAAGTTACGCACAGGTGTACGTCTGCCCTACTAGCATCGCCGATCGGAATGATGGTGGATATTGATTTTCAGCCAAATCCAAATTTAGCTGAAGCTTGTACTTGTTACTGACAAAGGAGTGTATTCTCTAAGTAAATTTGTTGTTCTTCATTTTGTGCACTACGTGTGCTTTGGGAGAGAAACATTCTTTAAACTGATATTGTGCTTGAATTCTATAAGCAAGCCAGTTTTTATGAGAATGAAAGCAGATCACAGGGTAAATTTTACATTTTAAAGTTTACATTCAGTTTACATAAGCAGAAATATTATTAAACTATTAGTCCATTTGTTGCGACATGAGGTAGTCTAGTGATTGATTTTCTGTTCAGATTTGGTCGGCGCATATGCTGATGGATACAAACGCTATGGGGAATATTCAGTGTTGTTCTAAAAACGATCTGAAAGATATGGTAGATCTGAAATGTTGACTACAGTGTGCAACGCTTGCGGTGTAGTTTGTAGTCTTTAGAAATGCGACTGTTTCTGTTTGGTTTGTATCTTATGCGTAGCCTTGTTTTAATATTTTGATTGTCTCATTAGAGTAGCGCTGCAGTCACCCTATTTCCCTATTCTAAAAAAGTTTTGATAGTTTAATCATCCTAGCTTACAACTGCTTACTTACTAGAGCTATGCAGTTTCTGAAGTCCAGAACGGTACATTATTTCTATTATAGTATTTATGATGTGTGGAACTCCTTTCTTTGGAATCTAAAAGCAGACATGGGTAGGTCAGAATTTACTGTCTATTATGCTATCGCGCGTGAGACCTAATCCGCTGTAGACGTCTGATTGGGCTAAATTCTGCACACAGGTTTTTCCTACATACTGTAACACTATATACCTGATGTGATACTTTTTGGCCGCAGCAGAATGAAGTAATATAGCATCTTGTTAAATTTTTGCTGACTTATACTAAAACTTGCTATCTGCGTGCCATTGCCATTGTTGCCATTGCCATTGTTTAAGCATCCATGGTTCTAAGCAGGTGTGCATTCCGGGATAACGTTAATTCAAACCAATGATGGGATAATAAAAACAAAAATTAGCACAGGCATCACGGCACATACAAATAATGCACACAAACGTAAGCAATTTTAATGAACAACTTAATGAAAACCATCTACAGTGTTCTTACCCGTTCTCTCCGTTCCGTTCACGCATTGAGTAACATAAAAGGCGGGGGGGGGGAATTTGGGTTTTCTCGATATTAATTATTTTACACCCTTCAGCCCATACTCACTTAACTATGTATTAAGTTCCTCTATCAGATCTATCAGACAAAAACTGGAAGAACCTGTGAGATGTCTCTCATGTCACTTTGTGTTTCTATTCAAACGGTTTCTGACTATATTCAAACTGTTTCTGACTATTTAATGAGGTTAAGCAGGTATGCTAGACTTAGCTTTAAGGAAGAGGATGGTTTTACCGATAAACAGATAGAATTGCTAAAGTTGCTGTTGTTTTGTTCGGGCTGCGAAAGGAACGGAAAAACAGAGTTCCGCCGGGTTGTCCCACGCTTGCCAAAGCCGTAGAAAGGGCACCGCAGGCTGAAGGAGAATATTCTGGGGAGGGTTATCCTTCTTTTCTAGAACCAAATTTTCGAGAAAGCAATAGCGCCCCTACAGCACTAGCTGAAGCAGAAAAGGCGTGCGGGATTTAAAATACCGGTTCGAGAAGTTGGAAGCTGAAACTACAAATAAGTTAGCCAATTCTGGTTGAGGAGATCGGACACGCGATCTAATTCCAGGCACGACTTGTTTTAACTGTAACAAACCAGGGCACGTGCGGTGTGATTGTCGACAGCCTGGTGGAGACGCTTTCCGGGAAAGAAATTCACAAAATGATCGAAATTCTGCTCGAAATGATGACCGAAATCGAAACTCTTACAAGGAAATTCTGGGGGATCAAACCGTGACGGCTATAATCGCTACCGGAACAATTACAACGGTAACCAATCAAGTTACGAAGATAATAGAGGAAATAGGAACTATAATTCAGGCTATCATGATAATCGAAGAGATCGGAATAGACCTAATGATAGGTACGAGTGGGATAGGGGATCTGATAGGGGATAGGGAACCTCGATCCGATCTGCCCCCCAGAATGAAGCGGGAATATGAACCCAAATTTGCTGTTTCCAGGTCTCGCGTTCAAAATTCAGATAGGTACTATGACGGACGGGGAAGTGGAAATGGTTCACACTCTTCTGAGTATTCTGGAAGTGACCGCGGTAATTGGTCTCCTTCAGGCGTAGGTCTCCCCGCTGGCATCCCCGGTCCGATTCCGGCTCCGTCAGTGGACACTCTGCCGGTTTCGGACGGTAAAGACGGTTTCGCCGAATTGTACGCGGCACGCCAAACGATGTCTAGCGTTACCACATTTTTCTCTTAATGTGCTCATGTATCGTCAGCGTATGGTTTGTACCTGCCGACCGGAACCGAGGTTTGAACCCTCATTTCCGCCCAAAGGCGCGCTAACACCGACCACTATGAAATGCGTAACATTCAGATATTAGGCAGGAACTGGGCCAAATTGAGTAGCAATTTGGCCCCTAACCGTAAATAATTAGGGACTCATTTTGTTTAGAACCTAGGTGTATGTTGCTAGTTTTGAAGTGAATGTGGTGAGAAACATTACATGAAGATTATTACATTCGGCGGTTTAAGGCAGATTCTGCAGCCTAGGGTCACGGGGACCACGTATTAGGCTGTAGATCTGTTGGATTTCCGGTCAAACGTGTAGCGATTAGGGGACGGATGAGCCGCATTTACGAAATCCAGAACTAACCTAGTTAGAAATGCAACTAATGCATAAAATAATGAGAAACGCACCACAATTAAGCTCCTCATACTAAATGTCCGATTAGCGGACTAGCAGGTTATTTAGTTGTACTTCAGGAAAATAATTTTAATCGTGTCGTGTTATTACCTTGTTAGCTAGGAAATGTTATTCTGTGTAGCTTTAGTTAGGAATAAGGGTGTCAACTACTTTGGTTAAATGATTATTAGTTTAGGGTTGTCACCTTAATTGTTTAAATCATGTCGGTTCTAATGTTCAGTCTCAAAACACCAAAAAACAATGGTCCAGGCTAAGCAAAAAGAAATAGACCCGTGCTGAGATTCGAACTCAGGACCACCGGATTAGGAATCCGTACTCATCCAGTGAGCTACACGGGCTATGATTAGAATAAGTTCAAGCCAGCCTATATATGAAAGCAATTTGGCAACCCAGCAAGTGTGCAACTGAGATAATGCACTGTATGTGCAAATTACGCATATGTGAAGGTAAACTTTAATCATGATTTTCTCACTAACAGCTGAACGGTTTAATCTGATTTAAAAAAGCAAAATGTTCAGCTCTTCAAACTCTACAAAATGATGTAACTTTTGTACCAACTAATTAAGTATTAGTTAATTAACACCACCAAATTAACGTTAACACAGGAAGTGTTAAGCGTGCGCAATTGTTCAAATTGCGCACTGTTCAGTAAAACTTTAATTATTAATTTCTCATTAACTACTTAATATTTTCACTTTCACTCGGGTTTGCGTTGATCAAAAATCCTCAAATTTATATATTGGTTTTGAACAAATTTAGAACATGCCCGAATGAAAGGGTGGTAGTACGCACGACTTCCACTCGCCTGGCTGCCGGGGTTGCCAGGACCGGATCGAATGATCGAATGACTTAGATGTAGAAGTAATTCGGTAAGTCGGGAGGTCGGTAAATAGGGACTGCGTAGAATGGCTGCTAAGACAGTGAGTGAGTGAGTTTTTGCATTTTTGGCAGAAACTAGTTAAGATTAATTATAAGCATTAACTCACCCACAAAGCAGCATATTAGTTTTATCTTGTGATCAGGTAATTAATGTAAGTAGGAAAACTGTTTAATCGTAGAATTCTAATTCAAACAACCAGCAGTATTAATTCTTACTTAGCGTTACGTAGGTTTCAGTAATTTAATGTATGTACGTAGATAGGTAGCAGTTAGGTTAACTGTAATAAATAACAAGTATTTGACCATCTTCCAACATTAGAAATTCATCTAAAAAGGCCAAGTTTCGTTCAGCTTTGAGATTAGCAGCGGGCCACGGGAACAAGCCTGTTTCCCGTGACAAATCAGCGAAATTGGGCCCGAATCAGGCCAGAAATACAAGTTTTGTCCCGTCATTTTGTCTGTTCAAGGGAACCTGTGAACTTCTGTCAGAAATCTCTTTGTATTAATCTAAAACGGGCCAGACGGCCCGGTTTGTGCAAGGAAAGGAAAGAAAACAAGCGAGATTCTCAAATAGGGTGCCAATAGCGAACTTTCACACGGTTTTGGGATTGTTTCATCCAATTGTAAGCTCATTAAGACCTGGTGGATCCCAAAATGAAAGCATCACGAATCATTTTGTCCACGCAAAGAATTACATCAAGTTTAACCAAATTTAACAAGTTGTAATCTAAAACGGCCAAAAAGGCCTATTTGGTGGTAAGAAGCTATCAGAAACGGTTAATATTGTCAAAGACGCAATATCCAACGATTTTCAGTCAATTCTTCAATTCATAAGTTCAAATGGGGCCCAAAATGCACATTTTGGGCCAGGAAAGCAAATGAACGAGTAATGGTTGATTGGTTCGATTCCCGCACCATAAACTTGTACTAATGGGTTTTAACCCATTTGATTCAGGTGCGGAAAGAAGCCCTGTCCTGCCTAAATTTGCATCCGAGATTCCAGTACAGTGGACCCAATTCGGTATCTTGATTCAGTCAGATTATTGGTATCAGTATTGTCCGGAGAATGACCTAGTCAGTTGGAAAGCGATTATCATTGAATTGTATCAGTCCGAGTCAGTCTAGTGAAGGTACATTGGAAGCTGAATGATCTTGTAGAGTAGACCACGGCAGAGGCAGCACCGGACCAAACCTGATCAAGTTGGGGAATCCGATCAACCAATATAGAGCGAACTCTCACTCAAGACCTGTTGTTGTGTAACTGTGTTAACTTAGATCAAATTAGGAATAGGTAAGGAAGGACTTCCCAACTCCCAATTGTTTCGAATCATCCTCAAATCCAATCTCACATAGCATCCCCGAACTGAGTGTCGGAGCGAAAGCGGTGACCGACTTTCAGGGGCTCACCCAAAGACCGACCCTAGGTTAACAGTTAGTAATTTAGCTTATTGTGATACTAGTTTGACAGTCCTATTGTAAGGGGACGTATAAAGAGTAACAAAGCACAAGCATATAGGGTAACACACAGCATATAGGGAACTTGAGTTGAGTAATCGGTAGAAAGAGTTAGTAAAGTAGAAGGGTGTGAAAGGCGTTAAGAGTATCGACCTTGCCCCAACAATTTAGTCAAAGTTTGTAATATTATTCCAGATCGGAATAATATTAATAATAACCTAGAAAGGGTAAATATCTGGCAACTCTGGTACGGTAAATTTGTACTGTACCGTAGTATATTATATCTGAACCGTTGGTATTGTAGTAGCTATTACTTTGAACGCGCAAATTGTACTAATCATAATTGTATTGTCTTCATTAAATCCTCTGTGTGTTAGTTACCGAGTCTTTTTACAAGCGATAAAGGCGCGTTTGCCTGCAAATACGGTGCGTTTACCGTCGAGTCGATTCTCAAGCAAATAAAGGCGTGTTTGCCTTCAAATACGGTGCGTTTACCGTCCAGCCTCTATTCACAGGAATCCAGGACAAACTCATCACAAGTAAGTTTAGCCCGAAGATCCAGTGAGGAACTTATCCAAATCCGGTGCTGTCTACGAGAAGCAAGTGCTGACCCCGCTTGCTGCCCAATTGGAAATCAGGAGCCTCAAACGAACTCACCGACAAAGAGCCCTACCAAGGTTGGCTGCAGAGAATCTCTGATTCTGGAACACCACCTTTCAGAGATCTGGTGCTTAAGTCTGTTTCATTGCGATCAGACGTGCTGACCTTCCGTGTAACGGAGAGATTAGAACTTAGAGCAGATCGTGTCTTGGATCTTGCTCACTTCATTACATATTAGTCAGTTAAGTGATCTGAATAGAAATTCCCAAGTGTTATTTCTTTATGAAAAGCGGGTGTCTTTTCATTAGAATCTTGTGGTCCCCGTTTTAAGCAGTAGTATTAGAAATCCCAAATATCTGTACATAATGAAAAGCTGGTGCCTTTTCATTAGACAATATTTTAAGCAGTTAATGCGTTATTGTCAATCACTCAAAACCAAAAAGGAAAATCTTAATACCATCAAAGAAAACGTTTAATTTCTCTTTAGTAGCAAGCAATAACTTTAGTTTATTATCAAACATAGTCATATGGAGATGGTTCATTTGTATATTGTAGTTATTATGCGGAATTAGTCTTAATTGGTAGTAATATGTAGTTACAAATGCATAGGTAACTATATTTAAGAGTAGGTAGTCATATTTAACGTAATTTAGCATTAATTCTCCATTTTGAATGTTAGGTTAAATTAGTCTGAATATGAGTTAAATAATGTTAATTGGGGCTAATTAGTATTAATTAAGTAATAATTACGCAATAATCGAAATTTTATATAGAAACATAACTTAGGCTTAATCGAAAGGCAATTCTTCACTAATTCCAAAAATGTAATTTTTATCTCTCAACTCCCAAAATTAAGAAAGTTATGGTCGAAAATGTTTTAGTAAAATGTTTGCTATTTCGTAATTTTAGTTTCTCTAAAAGGTTTAAGTTAACCTAAGACTACGTAACCTTTGTGTTAAGTCCAGCCACATTGTCTGGGAGGCTGTCCTCAGCTGAACTTTAGGCTGGCCTCAGTCCTGCAGATGAATTGCCTCTCGAAAAGAGAGATAGTATACACTTTTGCACTAGTTATTGGCTTGGTGGGGGCCTAATTGCCCTAGAAATAAATTAAATCAAAAGTAAAGAAATTAAATCTAGGTAGTTAAGTACGTAGAATTCATTTATTTAATTCCTATAATTCCTATACCTATTCCTAATTTGATTCCTAAGTTAACACAGTTACACAACAACAGGTCTTCGGGTCTTCTGGAAGGGACTCAAAACAGGGATGCCGGGGCGACAGCTTTGGACTTCAGAATGCAGGAAATTGACATTTAAGATCGAAAATGGGTTAGGACGATTTTTGGCTTGGAAGATAGTGAGAGTTCTCTCTATATTGGTTGATCGGATTCCCCAACTTGATCAGGTTTGGTCCGGTGCTGCCTCTGCCGTGGTCTACTCTACAAGATCATTCAGCTTCCAATGTACCTTCACTAGACTGACTCGGACTGATACAATTCAATGATAATCGCTTTCCAACTGACTAGGTCATTCTCCGGACAATACTGATACCAATAATCTGACTGAATCAAGATACTGAACTGGGTCCACTGTACTGGAATCTCGGATGCAAATTTAGGCAGGACAGGGCTTCTTTCCGCACCTGAATCAAATGGGTTAAAACCCATTAGTACAAGTTTATGGTGCGGGAATCGAACCCAGCAACCATTACTCGTTCGTTTGCTTTCCTGGCCCAAAATGTGCATTTTGGGCCCCATTTGAACTTATGAATTGAAGAATTGACTGAAAATCGTTGGATATTGCGTCTTTGACAATATTAACCGTTTCTGATAGCTTCTTACCACCAAATAGGCCTTTTTGGCCGTTTTAGATTACAACTTGTTAAATTTGGTTAAACTTGATGTAATTCTTTGCGTGGACAAAATGATTCGTGATGCTTTCATTTTGGGATCCACCTTAGGTCTTAATGAGCTTACAATTGGATGAAACAATCCCAAAACCGTGTGAAAGTTCGCTATTGGCACCCTATTTGAGAATCTCGCTTGTTTTCTTTCCTTTCCTTGCACAAACCGGGCCGTCTGGCCCGTTTTAGATTAATACAAAGAGATTTCTGACAGAAGTTCACAGGTTCTCTTGAACAGACAAAATGACGGGACAAAACTTGTATTTCTGGCCTGATTCGGGCCCAATTTCGCTGATTTGTCACGGGAAACAGGCTTGTTCCCGTGGCCCGCTGCTAATCTCAAAGATGAACGAAACTTGGCCTTTTTAGATGAATTTCTAATGTTGGAAGATGGTCAAATACTTGTTATTTATTACAGTTAACCTAACTGCTACCTATCTACGTACATACATTAAATTACTGAAACCTACGTAACGCTAAGTAAGAATTAATACTGCTGGTTGTTTGAATTAGAATTCTACGATTAAACAGTTTTCCTACTTACATTAATTACCTGATCATAAGATAAAACTAATATGCTGCTTTGTGGGTGAGTTCTTGCTTATAATTAATTTTAACTAGTTTAACTAAAAATGCAAAAACTCACTCACTCACTGTCTTAGCAGCCATTCTACGCAGTCCCTACTTACCGACCTACCGACTTACCAAATTACTTCTACATCTAAGTCATTCGATTATTCGATCCGGTCCTGGCAACCCCGGCAGTCAGGCGAGTGGAAGTCGTGCATACTACCACCCTTTCATTCGGGCATGTTCTAAATTTGTTCAAAACCAATATATAAATTTGAGGATTTTTGGTCAACGCAAACCCGAGTGAAAGTGAAAATATTAAGTAGTTAATGAGAAATTAATAATTAAAGTTTTACAGAACAGTGCGCAATTTGAACAATTGCGCACGCTTAACACTGCCTGTGTTAACGTTAATTTGGTGGTGTTAATTAACTAATACTTAATTAGTTGGTACAAAAGTTACATCATTTTGTAGAGTTTGAAGAGCTGAACATTTTGCTTTTTTAAATCAGATTAAACCGTTTAGCTGTTAGTGAGAAAATCATGATTAAAGTTTACCTTCACATAATATGCGTAATTTGCACATACAGTGCATTATCTCAGTTGCACACTTGCTGGGTTGCCAAATTGCTTTCATATATAGGCTGGCTTGAACTTATTCTAATCATAGCCCGTGTAGCTCACTGGATGAGTACGGATTCCTAAGCCGGAGGTCCTGAGTTCGAATCTCAGCACGGGTCTATTTCTTTTTGCTTAGCCTGGACCATTGTTTTTTGGTTTTTTGAGACTGAACATTAGAACCGACATGATTTAAACAATTAAGGTGACAACCCTAAACTAATAATCATTTAACCAAAGTAGTTGACACCCTTATTCCTAACTAAAGCTACACAGAATAACATTTCCTAGCTAACAAGGTAATAACACGACACGATTAAAATTATTTTCCTGAAGTACAACTAAATAACCTGCTAGTCCGCTAATCGGACATTTAGTATGAGGAGCTTAATTGTGGTGCGTTTCTCATTATTTTATGCATTAGTTGCATTTCTAACTAGGTTAGTTCTGGATTTCGTAAATGCGGCTCATCCGTCCCCTAATCGCAGGGCAACCTACACGTTTGACCGGAAATCCAACAGATCTACAGCCTAATACGTGGTCCCCGTGACCCTAGGCTGCAGAATCTGCCTTAAACCGCCAAATGTAATAATCTTCATGTAATGTTTCTCACCACATTCACTCCAAAACTAGCAACATACACCTAGGTTCTAAACAAAATGAGTCCCTAATTATTTACGGTTAGGGGACAAATTGCTACTCAATTTGGCCCAGTTCCTGCCTAATATCTGAATGTTACGCATTTCATAGTGGTCGGTGTTAGCGCGCCTTTGAGCGGAAATGAGGGTTCAAACCTCGGTTCCGGTCGGCAGGTACAAACCATACGCTGACGATACATGAGCACTTTAAGAGAAAAATGTGGTGACGCTAGACATCGTTTGGCGTGCCGCGTACAATTCGGCGAAACCGTCCTTACTGAACGGGCACACTAAACACATACTAAACGAAATGAGTCCCTAATTATTTACGGTTAGGGGCCAAATTGCTACTCAATTTGGCCCAGTTCCGGCCTAATATCTGAATGTTACGCATTCATTCTGGCGTTTCCAAGACCCTTATCAGACAAAGGGAGTTTGCATGGTATGCCCTCATTCACACTCACAATCACACACTTTTGATTCAGAATTCACACTCTAGAAATGGTGCTAACCTTGGAACCTCACAATCCATGAGGGGCTTACCCAAGGAGCCGATTACATAAATTTGGGAATGGCATTCACACAATCACTGTCACAATCACACCAACAATTACACAAACAACTGAATAATACAATATAATTCCTAGAAATCTCCTACCTAAATCTACCTATTCTTTGTATGCACCCTTTTGTCATGGTTTGGGATTAACTGACCTTAGTACTACATTTGAAATTTGTAAACTTTCGTTGTTTTGATAAAAATTTGGGAAGTTTGGAACTTTAATAATTGTGGAAAGCGGAACGAGTAATAATTGCTTGGCAATTATTACAACAAGAACACAACAACACACACATTCTCCGCTAAGGACAGCTTTATTACGTTAATTTCGGGGAAGCTGGCCATTCCCCTTGAAACAGCTAATTAATTGATAGTTAAAACGAATACTGTATTTTTGAACCCTAATAGTTTTAGACCAGCCGACCTTTCGCAAAATTATGCAAGTAGACAATTACAGATTATGCTTCTTTTTTGTACATAGTAGCGCCTACTTTTAGCAAATATGGCCGGCAATTCCTAATTGCCGGCTGTGGGGAGAACTGTTTCTAATATAACTCAGATTTAACATGAGGTCGTAACCAAGGGACTTCCTAACTCAACTCAGGGCTGGGTCCCCACTCAAAGTCCCGTCATTATTAAAAGAAACCCCAAAAGTATGAAAAAAAAAATAACTGGCCACGAGGGCTCGCTGATTAAAAGGCGAAAAATACTGGCCACGAGGGCTCGCTGATAAAATGGTGAAAAATACTTTCCACGAGGGCTCGCTGATAAAAAGGTGAAAAATACTGGCCACGAGGGCTCGCTGGTTTTCGATCAGGAATTAGCCCAAAGGGCTACGATTTTGACTGCAATTTAAGGCCCGAAGGCCAAAAAAAAGCAAAAGTAAAAATAGGCCGAAAAAAAGGCTATCTAAAACCTAGAAAAGGTGCGTTCCTTGTGCGATTCCTGGCCGAGCATAGTACGCTCAAATGTCCCTCGATTGTCGCTTGCTTCGTGTAGGCTCAGATCATCTCCTCTGACCTGTGTGGGCCAGAGGAGGTCCTAACTCGTGTTCCTAAGGGAGGGAGAAGTGCGTTGGGGATTCTCCGGCCAAAACGCTGGCACACCAGGAGACGCACTTAAAGAAGGGGGGATACACGGCCGCTCTCGGCCGGAGCTGTAGCAAACACTGACTGGAAATTTTGAATTTCCAGTGAGCTGACAGGGGGCTGACAGCTCACTGACCTCACGCCTGTTGCCGACCTCTTTGAAACGAACAGGATTTCCAGACTCTTCTGGAAATCCTCTTTGTAAATGCAGACCCTACGTTTGCACGCCTGGCCCACCGGGATGGAGATTTATGGGGGATCTGGAGTTATGACCCTCCAACTGACCCCTTATTTGATGGATTTCCTAAGCTGAATTTCCAGAAACTTTCCAGACTTTTTGGTTAACACGTAAAGGTAACCAAAGGGGAAAGTTTCTGATCAAAATATTAATTTCTTCAAAACAAAAAATGGAATAATACAAAATAAGGGCCTCCCGGGGCCCGTTAAGAAAAAGTACGTATTAATTGCCACTTTTTATTGTAAAGTTTTGTAAATTCTGTGTTTAATATTTCTAGGCGCTCCCTTGTTCACAGGCCCCTTTCTCTTCCTTTTGGGTGCGACTTTTCGGCCGAGAACAAGGGAGGCCGTTTTGTTAATCCCAGCTACAATTGCTCTCCCTCACTAGAGCTGGAAGTCCCTACCTGAAGAAACCGGAGGTCAATTGTTATGTAAAACTTGTGCATACAAAGAGTTACAAAATTTTCTAACTAAATATTACTAATCTACGTACAAAACTACCTAAGATTACTTAGTTTCCTTTTATTTTATTAATTTGGGAGAGGGTTATGCCCCCTCCGAACCTATTTTCACACGTAGGGTGTGTACTAAGTCTACTTCTGCAAGGCAAGTCTTTGCTGGGTGAGGGCCAACAGAAGCCAAAGAATGAATAGGAAAATAAATGAACGTAACAGCACGTGATTGTTACGTTCTGTGACAAAGTTTACGTAAGGTCACTATTAGATAATTAAAATGTAATCTCCTAAAACCTTTTTGGCTTGTATCTTTCGCATTATTGGGAGTTAAAAGACCGGGTTTGGCTTTTTAGAATCAGGAAAAAATTGCCTTTCAGATAAGCCTAAGTTGTATTTTTAATAAAATCTTCAAAATTCACTAATTATTACCTAATCACTGCGAATTAGACATAGCTAACACCTAAGATCCCTTAACATCCTTTCATGCACCTAGCCAAGGAACAATTACATTTTAGTGACCCATCTTCCAACATAACTGTATAATACGTCTTTTAACCGCATTTTCCTTGATAATTCGCTACTTCTTAGGCGACATGTTTATTAAACTTTTCTCTTTATTAATTTTAGTTTACTTTATATGAAATTTCGGAACGTTTACGAACAACAGGAGGCGTTGCAAGGCCTAGAAAAAGTAACGACTCCTCCGTTATTTAATCAGAAGCCATGATTAGGGCCTATTAATGACCCTGGAGGAGTAACGACCCCTCCGTTATTAGTTAATAGTCCGAGCGATCCTTATTAACCCAAGTTCCACTGAGTTCCTATCCTATTCTTGCGCTATTTATTCGGGTTGTACCGCTATTTCTGACCTTATTTCCTAAACTCGTATTCCACTGAGTTCCTATTCTATTCTTGCGTTATTTATTCGGGTTATACCGCTATTTCTAACCTTATTCCCTAACCACGCTGGACCCTATGTCCCTATTAGTGAATTTTCGGGCGATTTGAACCGGTTGGCAACAGTGGTACTCACATGATCAATAATAATTATAACAATCGCTTGGACGTTCACATACATACTGCATTCTAGGTTCTGAGCAATCAATTTCAAAGAGCAATGACAACAACAATTCCCTTTTAGATCACGATTCGTAGTTTTAGGAGTTTTCTTGACTTTTTGCGTTTTAATTCATCCGTAACATTACAAATATGTGTATCAATTTGTAATGTTGTTCTTTCAGTATTAGTAGCACTCCTGGCCCTATAATGTGCATTTATCTAATCTCCCCCTTTGTTTCACGAGGAATTAATTATATTTTAGAGATTGGAAACCCTGTTCTTAATTACATATAATCACAAATACAATTTGGACGTTCGCTCGTACAAAACACAATCATAAAATTTTTTACTTGGGCCATTTTCTGAGATCTTCTTTAACATTTCCGGATGACAATTGATCAAACCCTTCTTTTTGGATTAATTCTTCAAAGTTCGGCTTTTCGTTTAATTAATTCCATTACACAACTTAAGGAACTTTGCTAAAGCTACACTTGGTTTGAAATACTGTTTTTCTCTTGCGTCAGCGAGAAATAGCATTGTATATGGTGCTGTGCATGAAACAGAACCTACGTGCAAACTAGTGCTTTTTCTTTGACTGTAAAAATATGATTTTATTTGTATCACTGTGAAAAGTGTTACCTTTCCAGTCTGCTTCTTATTTTGCACTTCTCAGATATCAGAACATTAGCATAAAGGTTAAGCCGAAGATTATAAGTACAATTAGGTTTAACTGCACCATTTCTGTGCTTTCTATTAGGTTTAACTGCACCATTTCTGTGCTTTCTATTAGGTTTAACTGCACCATTTCTGTGCTGTCTAAAGTGCATGTGGTTGGATATTTGTAGAATCAGAAAATTACGGTTTGCGCTCCACTGATTAGTTATTGATGTTTGGGTCGTTACTGGCGTTTTGGGTTGAAAAAAGGAAATAAATTCTGTAAACTGCCTGATCTAAAATTTACAGTAACAGTGAAGGTCTTACATTTGGAGTTTATATAGTAGTACTGTGTACTATTTATGAGACTATACGATTAGGGTTATAGATGTGTATCCTTTTCGATTCTACCAATTTCCTATTCAAACTATAGAAAGATGGATTATATGTAGCTGGCTGTTGAGCAAATTTTCTAAGGAAAAAATTTAAGTTTGTAGCTTAGTCCAAATATCTTTACGTTGTTGTTTTAAAATTTTTGTTTATGTAGCAAACCTATAAGGATGTCTACTGACGGTGAATTCCTCTTTTAATTTACCTCATGCTTCTTGTTTTCTATCAAGAAACCCTACCCGACCAACAACTCACCACATGTGTACTTGTACTTTAGTCTTCTTTTATTAACCACTGACTTTAAACAAGAATATCCAGCTAGTCTAGCTTTGTACTTTTCAAAATGCAATAATTCCTATTTCAAAATGCATGAATATTTTTTGTTCACACTAACGACAGAGAGAACAGTTGATTTAAAAAACATTTTAAATTGGCTATCATATCTGTTAGCTAATGCAATGCAAAAGAAGCTTTGTGAAGAATAGGGTATATTGCTAACAATCCATTTCTCTATAAACAAATACTGATAAAATAAATAGTGTCAGCTTTGATGCAAGCTGAAAATACTGAACAAATTAGCTGTTTAAATCCAACAGCTTAGCACATAAAGCTTTCTTAAAGTGCTAGTATCGTTTTGTGCAGTGCTTTTGTGGTGATTATTTGAAACGCTATA
>JASAND010024590.1:0-12058 GCA_030248195.1 Trissonchulus latispiculum
TTTATATACGATATGGCAAAGCATATTGGGGAAACGGTGCACCTAAATATACTACATACACTAAAACCAATATTATAAATATGTTACAGTTTTTAATAGAAAACACTTACTTTAAAATGGACAACAAATTGTTTCTTCAACAAATTGGTATACCAATGGGAACAAATGCTGCCCCAACTATAGCTAATCTAACCTTAAACTATTTTGAGCATAAATTTATAACCGATAAAGATAATTCACACCTGGCTAAGTTTCTTATCTACGTATATAGATACATTGACGATATCACAACCATTAATGACCACAACGTCTTGGAAAGAAATCAAACTAAAATTTATCCCCCAGATTTAGAACTAAATAAAGTTAATTCAAGTAATAAAGAAGCTAATGTACTGGACTTAAACATAAGTATCTCTAATGAAACTTTCACTACTAAAATGTATGACAAAAGGGAAGAGTTCGATTTTTGTACTTACAAATTCCCTCCCTCAGACTCTAATATATCCAGTAAAATCATGAAAAATACAATAATTTGTCAATTAACACGAATCTGTGAAATAAATGACAAATTAATTCATCTCAGAAAAAAACTATAAAGATCTATTTGAAACTTGTCTAAATAGAGGACACTCAAAGAAGATGTTCTTACGCAGCCTAGACAAAACACTTAAACAGCAAACATGCATCAAAGAAAAATTTCAACTTTCTGATGAAAGTAACGTGAGAACACATTATTCACTAATTAATTAAGAATGTATGGTATTTATTTGACTTATTTCAAGATATATTACGCCTTGTGCGTACTACTCACCAGGCTTGCCTGGAAATACTCTCTACTTATACTTACCTGTCTCAGCAATGAGATCAGGGTCTATGTTTCTTGTTTGCATGTAAACACTAAACAACACGTGTGAATGGGACCACAGGGCAGAAACGCTTTTCAATTCCTTTTCAATCAGGGGGCTCAAAAAACCTAAAGCTGCAACTAGTATGTCGGTACGCCACTGACGACGCCCGCCGAATACTAGTATCAGTCAGCAGAGTGGTCAGCGAGTGAATGCACCTAACCTGTATGACTGTGTCTGTATCGCATCGTAGGGGTTGATTCATATTTGTTATCTATTGTACCCTCAGTATTTTGGGTAGCTTGCTTATGCATGGTAATCGCTACCCCAAGGATGTTTTATGCACAGAATATATTATGTTTCTTATTGGCCTAAGTGTATGTTCTTATTGGTACCTATCGTTCTAAAAATTTTCTCTTTCCTAGTTGTCATACATCCTAGTTGTCATACACGCTATGATTGGAGTATTGAACATTGAAAAGTCACGTGACAGTTGAATGCTCCGCCCCAATAAGAAAATTTCTTACAATTTTTGTATGAGATTACACACTTAGTGCAGGGTTTAAAATTTTAAGGGGAATTGGATTAATACGTAGTCAATTGTTATTATTTTTCTAAAATTGAAATTAAATTTACGTATGTTACAAACGGAAAATTATATATATACTTAAAATCCCCAATTTTAAAAAATGATTAAAAATTCATACCTTATTTTTGAAAAACTTTTCCGATTTGTATATATTTTGCGTCAAATTAACCTCAAAATTATTCACGACTGAATCAATCTGACTTTAAAAATATGTTGGAAACTTAAATATATTTATTCATAGATGCTTTTTCATTAAAAAAATTAAATTCAAGTTAAACATTATATTAAGTCTGAAAACAAAATTTTAATATTACCAAATAAAGTTGTATAACTTTTGCAAATTTTACATTTGCCAAAAATTTTAGTTCAAGCTCAATTTTTGAGCCTGGAATCGGCCGGTTCCAAATTCTACCGGTTCCGATTCTAAAAATCAGGCATGGAAACTGGGTCACTTTTTGTGGCCCATGACACACTCGACCCAAACGCAAATTTGACCCAGACCCAAGGTGACCATAAAATGTTAAAACTTAGTGGCCCAGACCCAAATGACCCAAACGTTTTCGTGACCCAGCCCAGACCCAACTGACCCAAGAATTTTCCTGACCCAGACCCAAATGATTCAATAGAATAACGTTACACAGATTGACTTTACCTATCCGAGATTGTCCTATCATGCAACTCGCTAACTTTCTTAATTTTTGAAAAGATGCAAGAATAAGTACATTCCACTCATTTTATGAAACCAGATCAACAGTTTGTTTTTCATAAAAAGAACCAGCTAAACATGGACCGGTGGTTTTCAATTTTGAATTACTAGATATGCAACCAGAGACAAGGTTATATTTTAAAAAGTGTGAGACGAGATATCTTCGCTATTTCCCAAACGCCCAAACTTTTGATTTTTTTGAACAATAACTTTAAAATTTTGCACGGGCATACAAATTCAAGTTTAAATTTTTTCCATAAATAAAATTTTAACTTGGTAAGGGGAAGCCAAGGAAGGAAACGAAGAAACCAAAAATTTTCTGGAAGCATTTGTAGGTTTTTGCATTTAAAACGTTTTTAAACCATTTAGCTATCATTATAATTTTGAAAATTAGAAAATGGAAAATTTTTAATTACTTTTTCAATGGCGATGGAATTGCAAGAAATAATGCAGCCACTGCAGCATTTTGCTGGCCATTTTTCTTTTAAGACCCGAGTGGTTGATGCTGTAAAATTTTAGAATCGACAGAAATGTGTCCACCTTTGTATACGTGCTTTTACGATATTTACGATCGACTCAAATAGAATGAGAATTTCAAATAGAAATAGAATGAGAATAGAACAAAGCAAGCCACACCTAACTACTGATTTCTGCGAAATGACAACTAAATTTAGCTAATCTGTGAGTGGTCGCGCCGAAGGCGCGATCATTTTTCAGAAATGAAGGGTTTACCTTTAAAACTAGCTAAACTTCCACCACGAAAATTGAAACTTTAAAGCTTTGGTAAGACCCCTATGACCCAGACCGAAAATGAATCTCTAAAATTGCTGACCCAAAACCAAAAGGACAGATAGAGTCAAAACAGCCACAAGTCCACGGATCCGTGCGGATACGCTGATATCACAATTTGAAGAATGAAAATCAAACGTGGACACCCAAAGTCAGACCAACCTTAATCACGCAACCGGTTTCGATGCTCCACCCGGGGCATCTTCCTCAGGCGATTCTTCACACGCTGCTGTCGTTCCTGGGGGGTCAGATAACGGGGGATCCAATTTCGGGAGGGAAGGAAAATTTAAAAGTTCTCTAGGGTTGGGGCTTCAGAGGCCAGACGGGCAAGAACCGGGGGGACCGGAGGACCGAAATTGCCGGGAGGGTCAGTGGGAGGCTGGGAGGCAAGGACTGGGGGGACCGGAGGACCGGAACTACCGGGAGGGTGGGAACCACTGTTATTGTTGTTGTTGTCGTCGGCAGAGTCCAAATGGATGCTAGTAAACCCGGACCCGGGGGGTGGGGATTTGTTGTGAAGGAGAACGTGCTCCCAGTTGATTCCAAAAGGATGGTCAGAAAATAGTTGACTTATCCACCACTTTTCTTTCTTCTTCCGGATAACTTCGTCTTCAGGAAAGTCCAATACAGTAACTAATAATTGATCTAATGTATGATTATGGTTCCTGAAATCACACGAAAATTTCATTCTTCAAATTGTGACCCAAAACCAAAGTGACCCATAGGAAGCTTGACCCAGACCTAGTACCAGACCCACCCTGACCCAAAGGTTTCCGAAAATTAGTGACCCAAGACCCAGTGACCCAAGCAAAAACTGGGACCCAAACGACCCATGACCCAGTTTCCATCCCTGCTAAACATACTTCCGGTTCTAGTAAAACTGGCCCCAGCTCACGCAGCACATCCAGAGCTAGGAAAATTTTTAAGAATGAGAAGAATGTTATATACTGAAAAAACGTCTAAAGTTTTTACTTCTACACAAGGGATTTTTCTCCGGAAATGTTGCGCCTACACAGTGTGCGTCCCGTTAAGATTTCGTTATATAGGAAACTCGTCCAGACGCACATCTGTACGCAATAACCCTGAATTCTTAAGGGTACAGCCGTGAACTTTTGTTTCGGAGCAACATTATTAGGAAGTTGCCTTTTGACATATATGTATATTTCGCTATAAAATACCTATTTTGATTTTAGTAGATTTGAACCATATGCAGGCAACATGTTAATACTCTTCAGTAAGCAGTCTGAACTCACGTTTTACAGTACACACAATCAACAATCATTTTGTCACTATACTACCTACGAAAACCCATTTTTATCTGTCCTTTCTTCCCAACCTGTACATGACCAGCTTTAAAAACCTAAATCTACAGGAAACCTAGAAAACAGCCGTGTGAAAGCACCCAGCAAAAGGAAATAAGAATAGCTTTATTTGCCACATTTCACATCTTATGTTAAACTAAACACTAATAGTCCTGAAAACATTGAACCCGTCCAGAGATGTGGTGACCAAGACACCAAGAAACTGCGAATGCCATCGCACTTCCTTAACTTCTTTTTGACCTTGATGAATAAATAAAAGCTGACAAGGTACTGGAAGCTTTTCACTTGAACCATCTCTAAAACAAATAAAATTTGATACAAACAACCTTACTCCAACTTCTTTCTTACAGTTGCTAACTACAAGAAAACTGTTAAGTGGTGATAGCACTTTATATACAAGTTACACGATACTCTAGGCAAGGATTACTTTTTGGCAATTTGCATCAACATTGGGCCCTGCTACTAAAAGCTCTTGTGTCCAGTTAAGAGTGTCACCAGCTCATAAGACTGGTGACTGGAATGGAATGGACTCTTGCTTAGACTGTGAATGGAGAAACGGAAAAGCAAAAAACGGCGACGTAAAAAGTTAAACTTAATTTTATTAATAATACACAATACTAATACATGTAGACTGGGTTTACTTTACTGGGAGGGCGGGGAGGCGCCCCCCACTTTTCGGGCCCCCCCCACTCGACCTCTTCCCCCCCACTCGGCCCCACCCCCACTTTTTTGGGCTTCCCCCCCTACTCACTATAAGGTGCCCAGAAAATGCCAAATTTTAAGAATTTTTGGTCAAAATTTGCAAAAATATTCCGGCTTCGCCGGAATTTTTTGGTCAAAAATCGTCTATTTTGGTGCTTAAACTTAATTTTTGAGCACTTTTTAGCATAGTTATAGCAGTATGTATACAAAACAGGCTATTTTTACTGCATTTTTGGAATTTTTAGACCATTTTATTTCCCTCCCACTTTTCGACCTCCCCCACTAGTGGGGGGGGGGCTCCCTCCCCACTTTTTTCGTCTAAAATAAACCCAGGTAGATGATGATTTTTATGCCAGCATGTGCTCAGTTATCTGCAATTGTTTTTCAACACATTCTTTCATAGGTGACACGAAGCATTTTGTTGAAGGATACTAACCCGGGATCAATATCAGCCTCTACAGCAAGATCCCAAATACTGGTTTGGTCATCTTCACTAGAAGCGGCAAAGACAGTACTGTCCTGCGGACTCCAGTGAACAGACGTAATAGGGCCATTGTGATGCTTAAACTGAGCAACTGGGCTCCCATGCTGGAATAACAAGAAATCAGATTTGAGTAAGAAGTGTGAATTAGGGGGGGGGGCTACGAATTCCACTAAAAGTTCGATGTTGGAAAAGCTAGCTAGTCTTTCGCCACATAATAGTATTCGGTTTAGTGTAAATTAGTTTAAAGTTTGAACGAATTCCATGCAGCGTAGTGTCCTGTGGAGCCATCAGAAATTGTCGGTCCAAAGCTCGACATGGCACGTATACATAAACTTCGCCTCGCCCTGATCGCTATGCGCAAGGTACGGTGCCAAAATTTTCCAGAAATAGTTCTGACATATAGTGCATTGATATCGTGTAAAATAATCCTTAGATCAATGTATACTTTTCTGTGAGATACAATCAAAGTGCGAAAAATTGGGTGTTGTAGGTCTATACGGGTGGAGGTTAACTAACGCCTAATGCGCTGTGGTTTATCAAATGAACCCAATTTTACTCCAATTAATACTCCAAATATCTGTCTTAACTTATGTAAAAATGACGTAACTTCGTTAATCCCTGCGTTCGCAGTGCTAGATTACATTATCGATATTGTCGCTGTTATTTGGTGCCATTTCGAAGATGTGGGTCAATTACTCCAAAGTACTGTGGCAGAATCGGCTGAAACCTTGCGCATTACAGGCCAGTGAGTGTACCAGGATGTGCCGATAGCTAGGCCACTAAACCTCGCTCCAATGTTTAGAAATGCCAGATTGATTTCTCGAAGTATGGATGGCGATCGCTCCAAAAAATCTAAGACAGTTGTAGGATAAAACGGGGTAATAAGGGACAAAAACGTATGGCAGTTCATGAGATTTTACTGAGATGCAAGTTTGAACCATTCTTTCTCTTTCAATACTCAACGAAATTTCATGATTTATGCATCTGGTTGAAGCTTAGTTTATGCTGAATTTATTTCTAGTGTGACTGTTTTTGGTCAGCTAAAAGTAATTGGAAATATGTAGATAAAATTGCAACAGATCCCCATTTTTCGCAAAACGGGGTTTTAAGGGACATCATCAGGGATAATAAGGGACATGCCTGGATATTAAGGGACAGTATAAGATTTTATGTGTAAATATACAGAATTGAACAACTAACAACTTTAGCCAAATCATTGAAAAATAAAATAATTTAGAAAATACGACTAAATGAGGTAATACTTAAACCATATGCTACATAAACACAAGAATTTCAAAAATTTGAAAAAATTAAATTTTTAAATTTTTTTAAAATTTTAAAATTTTGTAAAATTTATTGTTTCTGATAGAGTCAACGACGCTGATCATTTTCTGTCCTTGCACCAACTTTCGAAAATGCTTCCTGCGTTCAGTATAGCAATTTTAAAATTTGAAGATCAAAGAAACTTGCCGCCTTCGAATGTTTTAAGAGGGTTAGGGATTAATCCTCAATCATAGTTATAGGTTAGTACCTAATCTGATATTACCTCGAAATTATTTGGTTACTTTGGTCTGTGCTCTAGCCTAAGCTGAAGTATAGACCAAAATGACATGTAGGCAGCATGTTCCTTTGATCTCAAGATTTTAAAACGACTGCACAGCGAACAGGAATAATTTTCAGCATGTGGTCCAAGAAGCAAAAATGTTCGGCATCTCATAATCTATCGAATAACACCAAAATTTTCAAATTCCGCCGTGTTCCTTAATACCCAGAATCGTCCCTTCTTATCACCCTAGTGTCCCTAAATAGCCGAAATCGCTGTCCCTTATTAACTGGAAACATGCATCTTAAAAATCCGGTCATAAAACATGGAAACAGCAAAATTCTTAGAAACGAGCGATATTTATGCTATATTCTACACGTTTTGCTCATTCTAACGATGTAAGTTTTATAGCACATTTCGCAAAAATGAATCTAGTAGCTCAATTCAAAATCTTGAAAACTTAAAAAAGCGGGACGCTTTAAAAATGCAGAAAATGACTGCTTCCATATAATTGTCCATATCTTTTGCACAGATTAAATACAGCTCATGATCGAGACGTCATTCGATAGAGGAGAAATGGAGCTTTCATTTAATGTAATATTCGAAGAAATTAGTTGGCCCGTGTGAAATGACAGATAAAAAAACCAGAAAAATGTCCCTTATTACCAGGTGTTCCTTATTACCCCGTTTTACCCTAAGCTCATACTGAACGAAGAAAGCGTCATATTGAAAAACGGATTTCATATTCGAATTCAGCAGGCCAAATAACCCCTATAAGGACCTTTTCGGCAAAATCGGAGACAAAAAATTTTTGACTCCATTTTTACTGCGCTTAGCTAGCTTTTCAGGGGCCTGTTGCATAAAACACTAATAGTAGTCTAATAGTGATTCAATAGTTCAATAGTCAACAGTTCAATAGTAGTTTCTGTTGCACAAAATTCAATACTAATGAACTACAATTGAACTAATAGTTAATAGTGTTTCAATAGTGTTTCAATAGTGGATTTCAACAGAGCTTGTTGCATAAAAACCAACACTACTGAACTATTACTATTGAAATTTGTTTTATTTTCTATGAGTGGGTGCGCACTCATAGCTGAACAATTAGTTCTCAACAGTCGCCAATTTTTCACGTTTTAGGGTGTTTTAAGCAATTTTTTTCGAAACAAATTGTTTGGCTGGAATAAACTTACGTTATGATTGCAACAAATGGATTAAAATCTTAAAAGACTTCAGTTTCGACAATAGAAATGGTCTTAATTTAAGCTAATTTGTCAATTTAGATTTTAGTTAGATTTCGTGCAACCAGCCGATTATAAAGTTCTTTAAATTTTTGTCTGCAATGTTTATTGCAAGAACCCATCAAGTCGTTAATTATGAGCTCCTGCTTCTGCTTGGCTTGAGTGCCTGCAGGTGTTCGATTCCTTTGCTGTCTCTCGCACATCTTAGTTTGTTGCTTCAGTAGTAGTTTTATTCGTATTGTGTTTCATCCACGAATTATTGTTCACTTTAAAGTAGAATTGACCAAGATGGAGTTGTATAGCATTTGTTCAATATAAAAGCAAAAGTAAGGGAAAAGTTCAAATCTTCAAATCATAAACAAGGGAATTGAAAAATTAAAACATGGTTTTCAGCAAAACTACTACGTATATAACTCAACTAAATAATTGACACTAATGAATTAACAACAACCAATTACATAAGCCAAAGCGATTTTTCGGCTTTCAGCCAGCTTCATTGTGGAATTACGCTCAAATTGTATCTGTTCACCGCTATCGTTATGTTGCGTATGTATAGTTATATGGTTTTGTGTGTATCATATAATGTGTGTCGTGGGAAAGTTAACGGCTACAGCTATTAGACTATTGAACTATTGAAATTCAATAGTGCTCAAGTTCATTAGTGTTTTATGCAACAGGAATTTCAGTACTGTTGAATCCAAAATCTAATAGTTCAATAGTTCAATAGTTAATACTATTGAATTTTATGCAACAGGCCCCTAAAAATAAGGGTTATTTCTTAACAAAAAGTTTGCTAGCACACAAACCAGAAAACCAAAACTCTCGAAACTCACAGGCAGCTTGCCCCTATTAGAGCCTAATATTTGGTAAAAAGCTGGGGTAGGCTAGGGGCTGTCAATTTTATTAGATTAAAAACGGCGCACGGTCACATCGCAACTTTTTGTCAAATTTCAAACTTTGAGCTGTTATAGCTGAAGAAGGAAGCAACGCTCGAAAGCCGGAATACTTTTAATATTTAGCACTAGTAACAGCTAACATTTGTGGCAAAAAGTTTCAGAATTGGTCAAACCGTTAATCCACCAGAATTCAGAAAAGCTTTTTCAAAAAACCCACTTTTCGCACCAAAATTTCGACTTTGGCGTAGTGCCAGAATCGATGTGTGTTAGCTATAATAATGCCCACTACGGACTACTTAACCTTGATATCTTAGCTAATCATAATATGCCAAAAGGCAGGTCTCTCTGAAGAAGTTGGACACAACCGTTCGTAGCCCCCCCCCCTTAAGTTTGAACTAAAATGAAAGCCTGGAATAGATAGCACACCACTTTTGAGGCTTTTTAGCAGAACAGAAGGCACAGACTTCAGTCTATGTTTGCTAGTATTGGCCAACAACTCAAAAAAATAAGAACAAAAAATGTTTATACAAGCCGATTGTTTAATATTATTTTAATTCGTTTATTAACATTCATTATTCAGCCCCAAACAACAATTTGTAAAGTGTGGAATATACGTAGCTTTCTCAAAACTTATAAGGAAAGGAAATACTAACATCTTCTGTTTTCTGCAAAATTGCCCCACATCAAGACACAAGCAGAATAAAAGACAAAAACAGTTAAGTAAGTCAGGCTTTTGAATTTTTTAATTTTCAATTCCCACAATCCTTAACTGAGCACATTGAAAATCCGAAAACCAATTTTCTATCAGAGGATTCTGAAAATTATGGAGTTGTGGAGCTGTGGCTGTGCTCTGTATATTGTCGCCAAACAAAACAAGCCTCTTTAGCTTAAGTAATCAATCTACCTGTATCAGTCTCAAGTCCCAAACTTTGATGAGTGCATCATCACCGCCACTCAATATTAAAGGACTATGACGATTCCAGGAGATTACATTGACATCTGACTCATGGGCGTTGGGAACGGCGCACATGGAGGCCTCAGTTGGTGAGACACGGGCGTCCCACAGGCGAATACTCCCATCCACTGAGCACGAAGCAAATACCTGAAAATCCGAGACAAATAAAAACAAAACCACAAAACACTAAGGATTATAAATTAAACAATGAGATGTTTCGACTGTGTTTCAGGACTGTCAAGACAATCCGCCTAGCCAACGGAAGTGCCATAATGGTAAATCTGCACATAACCAGATAGACGAAGAAGGAAAAGTTGACATTAATCTTGCTTCAACTGTTGGTTTAGAGAAAGTCCAAATAAAGAAACTTAGCAGGGAACAACACGACCTACGTACATGATCTTCAGTAGGAGACCACTGTAGATCCTCTATAGACTTTGTGTGAGCTTTGAACGGCCGCTGATCCACCGTCCAACCGCCGGCCTCACCCATTCGCCACAGGTAAATATTGGACAGAACATCTCCGGACACAAGACTGCCTGAAACAAAATGCTACCGTAGTTAGATATGGCACAGTTTATGTAAGAAAAATGTATTTTAGCAGTTAAACTACCTAGCAATCAGTAGCGTAGATACAAAAAATTTTCAGGGGGGGCGGTTTGGTTGGACCGAAGTCTGGGGGGGGGGGTAAAATTTTTAATTTTTTTGCTCAACAATTGTATGAACACTACGTACAAAATTTTATAAGAATCTTAGCTTAAATCTATTGTAGCCGAAAGCGGCATGCTAAAATCCAAAAAGGGGGTCTGGGGGGCGGAGCCCCCCAGAAGTTGAGAAAATTTTTCAAGTTTGCCATTAAAACGCTATTGAAACATTGAATTCTTTACATTGTGCATTATCAATTTCCAAAATAAATTTTGTAGTTTGATTTGCTATATATTTTCCACTTCTACAGTCTCGTACGAAAAACTCAGATTGGATGCTCCCATTTTGAACAGAGTATATATTCCAACCAGCACATTTCCAGTACCCACCATTTAAGGAAATCATGTTTCATGCAATAATGCAGTTAATAAAACTACATAGCTGGCAAAGCAAAGTAAAGTAAAGGAAACTAATAAAGGTTTAATTATATATAGTATATATAATATTCTAACAATTATATAAGTCGCGCCGAAGGCGCGAAAATTTTTGAATGAAGTACAAATGCACTAATTTTTGGGGCATTTTAGTACAATTTCTGTGTTTATGATAAATTTAAAAGGCCCGCGCGAAGCGCGGGCTTAAAATTTTTCTTCTGGCCAAGTTTTTTTCAGGGGGGCAAAACCATTTCGGGCGGGGGGCGCCCGCCCCCCCGCCCCCCCGTATCTACGCTAGTGCTAGCAATAGAACGTTTCATTGCAATAATCATTACGTATGAGTAGCGTACCTATATGGCAAGGTGACCAATCCAAGGCATAGCCTTCCGTCTGATGACCAGCGAAGTTGAACAGCGGTTTCTCGTTTTTCAACTTTTGATGATTGTTTCTTTCCTCGCAGCTCATGGATTCAATGGCACGCTTTGGTCCAGCCAAACTCCAAATACCTACTCGTCCTTGATCATTCCAAGCAGCACAAAACGTTTGTGTCCCCAGGTTGATAGCCTAAAAAACTTGCACCAAAATATCACTTTTAGGCACTGTAGACACATCTGTGTAACTTATAGACACAACAATGAAAATAAATGATACACCAAATAATTCAGCTGTATGAAATATTTCTATGAACAAACATAGAAAAATTAAAGCCCTAACTGAGCTTTATTTTGTACCCAAATGTTTTTTTGGAACATCATTGTTAAAGAACAAAAGGCAAAACGGAAGTTATTTTCTGAGGCCGAAAAGTAGAAATTCAAAGTCAATTCTATGCAGCTCCGCCTCCTAACTCCCCCACTGGTTCATGTTTACTCTACATATATATATATATATATACAAGAAATAAAATGCT
>JASAND010024591.1:0-10514 GCA_030248195.1 Trissonchulus latispiculum
CAGGTGAAGAAAAGTGTCCAGGGCGGGGATCGAACCGCCGAGCTTTGGTTTAAGAAGTAGAACGCTCTACCACTGCGCCACATCCCCGGACGTTGAGAATGGTTTATGGCACTGATTTCAACCTTTCAAAGTTGCTGATATTTAACATACTCCCCTTGCTAATTGAAATTCGGCCTCGAATTTCCAGGAATTGCAGGTCGGGTCCTCAAATCCAAGTACCATGTGGTCTAAGGGCGGCTCCCCGGCTGCATCCTAACCCGAGGCCATATTTATACTTCATTCTTCTTCAAAGCCGGTAGCCTTTATACCAATTAAAGAACCATATAACCATATCAACTACCCTTAGCACCACGAGGACCACCATATTATAAACCAAACCAATTATCTCAAGGACCTGCAATTCCACCATTCCCAGGCATCTTAAACGACTTCATTTCCTCAGAGCGGTAAGGCCACGGTACGGTTGCCAAATGTGAAAGGTTGAAATCAGGATCTGAAAGATGTGAAGAAACGGGGATCGAACCGCCGAGCTTTGGTTTAAGAAGTAGCACGCTCTACCACTGCGCCACATCCCCGGACGTTGAGACTAGTTTGTTACGCTGATTTCAACCTTTCTGGGTTGCTGATATTTAACAACAGAATTAATTCCTCTATTAATTACTGAACTAATTCCAACTCTCTTTCGGTTTAGGTCATTCGAGCGGGACTATCAGCCGACCGTTGAGGACGTGAACTGGATCGAGTACGAGTCGGATTCTGGTGATCAGATCGTCCTGAAGATCATCGACCATTCCGGGAGTCCGGAATTCATTGCCATGCGGAATCTGTACGTGAACACGGCGGACGCGTTCATGGTCGTCTGCTCGCCGGACTGCCCGGCCTCGCTGGCTCAGATGGAGACGCTCGTCGCTCAGATTCGAGACAACAACAATAAAGTGAGACGGGGCTGCGTTGGTGCTATCAAGAGTTTATAAAAGGAAGAGTGAGACACTGACTCAGCCCTTCCTAATAGAATAAGCTTGCAAGATGCTCGAAACATTAATGCCGAAATCTCGGGGGAGGTCTTCTCAGCATGTAAACATACAACGCTGACATTTTTCAAAAAACGGGCGTTTTCGACAAATTAAATACTATAACTTGAGCTAGGAAAACCGTACAGCAATAATTTTTATATCATTATCATACATTAACATAGGGTCGGGTCCTGGGGGGCTTGTCCCCAAAAAATTTTGAGGGGGCTTGTACCTCAAAAAAAAATTTGTAAAATTTTTCTAAAAATTAACGCTAATTTTATTAAAATTAGCATTTCTTGTCAAAATTTGCAAAATATCTTCAATTTTTGGAAAAAATTTTCAAAATTTTGCCAGATTTTGCCGAAAAATTTAACATTTTAGCTAAAACATTCCGGCAAAGCCGGGAATTTTTTGAAATTTTACTGTAAAAACTAATTTTTTCAGGCTGTTTTTCGTTACCCCTTGTCCCCGACGGCGATAGGGCTTGTACCTTGTCCGGGTTGGGGGGGGGGGCCTTGGACCCCCCCACCCAGAACCCCCCCCCGCGTTAACCTATGATACTTATGTTGCGTGAACGAGATCTTTTTTAAGGATATAAAAATTATGTGGTTGCGTTCAGGCAATCTATCATAAATTTGGCAACAATGTAAGGCATTTCGAAGAAATGATGAAATTCCCAGAATTTTTATGGCAAGGATGCTTTATTGCCGGTTTTGTGAGAAATTGCTAAAACCGAACTATATAATTTTTATATCGTTAAAAAGATCTCGTTCGACACAATATAATGATATAAAAATTATTGCTGTGCGATTTTGCTAGCTCAAGTTATAGTATTTAATTTGTCGAAAACGCCCGTTTTTTGAAAAATGCCAGCGTTGTATGTTTACATGCTGAGCAGCCCCCCCCCCCCCGAGATTTCGGCCTTAGTGTTTCGAGCATCTTGCAAGCTTATTCTATGAGGAAGAGCTGAGTGTCTTACTCTTCTTATTATAAACTCTTGGTGCTATCAAGAGTACATAATAGATAAGAGTGTGACAGCTGGCAGACTCTCTTTTCGCAGCTCATGAGCTGTTCCCTGTGAGCTAACGGCCCTTCCTACATTTGCTTTACTATGAGAAGAATCCTCTCGACACAAGCAGTACCAGTTAGTTAGTGCACTTTTGGGCATGTTATCTAGCGGTCTTTGGTTGTGGGCTAAAGCTCGAAACTACAACGCCTGCATTCGTCTAATTTGTTAGTGTGTTTAGAATATAAAGACAGCAGGTGAATTTCTTTGAAATGAAAGTACGCAATTGGAGGTGGCAGGCAGGTCGTTAGTGTGCAGATGTCTCACGAGCTGGTAACGGAGGCCCAGCTTGCTGTCACGCCCACGTATTGTTACTACAATCAAGAGTACATAATGCATAAGAATATGACAAGCTGAATCGCTGTTGCTAATCTGGGCGGTCTTTTCAGCTATTCTTAATTTCAGTTTGTGATAATGCATATATACTGCTTGTTAATTCAATAAATCCGTGGGCCTTTTCATAAACTGATTAAGCGGTTTAATAGCATATATAGTCATAAAACACGGATTAAACTACTTCGTGGCTCAGTTTAATCCGTTTAAGGTGCTGGTTCGGGTATTTGCAGCAAAGTTTGAAAGACTGGAATTTGCTCAATTTCTGGTATTCAACGATCATTTTATATCATTTCAAAGCTTATGCTTGTTACAACTAGGTACAGTATAGCTGTCTCATTTCAACTCTTCGGCTTGAACAACATGAAATTTGAACAACAACTTGCAATAACATGAAAACAATTTTTGAACATGGATTTCTCGAAGTGTGGGAAAGCTAAAGAAAAGCGACCAGTTTAGGCTTCAAAAGAAACGTCTTTTCGAGGGCTATTTTTTCTGAAATTGTTTAACGAGTAAAGAATCTCAAGATTTTGAGAAAAACGTAAATTTTGTTCGACTTTCGTCAAAATTTTCCAGTTTGGACGCTTATTTCTCTCGAACTGAAAGTCAAAACGCAAAACCATGAAAAATAGCCCTCGGCAATGGTCTCAAAAATACGGGTGTAAAGCCGTTTTCTAACTGATTGCATGAGTTAAGAGAATCCGTGTTCAAAACAATCTAGTTGAGATTTTCAAAATTTCACATTTTCGCTGCTGTGCGAAGGCTGAGAAGCCGCAGAAAGCTCTCCGTTGGACACGGTATGTCCTTTAGGACTACAAATATGGACAATACTTGACCGACGGACCAACGCTATTGAAACTGTCAAAATCTTGCAATATTTGATTTTTCGAAAAATGGCCGGTTTTGGACCTCGAAAATCAATTTTCGCTGTTATCGCTTAAACCTTAACGAATCGAAGAACACTCTCAAGAGCAAAGTTGTAGGTCTTGGTGAGAGGATTCGAATGACTATACGTTCATCTTTATGGGTGGCCACAGTGCACGTTATGGCGGAATAAAGCTAATTTCTCCAAAACTCAAATTTTCAAGCCGCGATTTTTCTAAAATGTTTTATAGGCTAAATAATGTAATTGTAGCAAATTTGAACGAATTTCAACGACAATTGCGCTTTTAAAGCCCAAAAATACACGAACCCGAACCAGCACCAAAGGTGGTGATTCCTTTTGGTGACATCAACTTTGAACCGTTCTTACTCATTCATTCCTAAGAGTTAAGAAGCCATTTTTATATCGAAATGGAGCTGAATATCTTCTCTTTCTAATGAATACAGCGAACATAACTTTAGTTATTGGAAATTATTTTACTGCATTTTCGAAGTAATTTAAATTTCCAGATTTTTTGCAGACTAAAGCAAATTTTTTCGTGAGGCGTCGGCCATATCATTCGATTCCACTATCAAATCGCTGGGGACCCTTTTTTAATTATTATGAAACCGCTCTTCGTTATAAAGAAATTAACTAAAATGTATGCGCAACCTGGATTTTGCCTACTTTTCCCAACTTTAGCAAGCGACAACTTTAGTTCGAAAGCAGCAATCGGGGCAACTAAAAAAGGGTCCCTGGGTATTTTTGTGCAAAACACGTCTAGTAAATGGCAACCTTCTATCTTGCATAGTAAATGCTGCACAATCGCTGGAAAAAATTTGGTCTTGTTTTTGCAAAAACTACATTTTTATGATAGCAGCGTACGGGATAGCATTTAGAGGATCATAATGACACTAATAATTGGCCCCGACGAGACCTTCAGCTTGACACCCTTAGTTTAATTTTACGGCTTGCGTAGCTCAAGATATGGCGGATTTATTGATTTCTGCAAAAATGACAAGTTTTCAACACCAAAATAAGAAAATCAGCTATATCTCACTATAGAGAAAAGCTAGAAAGGGGCTTCAAAAAGCAAAAATGTAGAGCTCAATAAGATCTTTCGAATGAATACAATCATAGCCATGCAGCTACTGTCTAATTGTTAAAAATCTGCAAAAACTGCCCTGAACGAAGACGTCGAAGTTTTGAAGCGGGATTGCGCGGAGGGTGTTAGAATGCTAAAAGAACTTATTTTGGAAAGTTTCATCAAATTTCATCTTGATTTGTGCCGTCAACCAATAATATGTGCCCAAAAGGAATCACCGCCTTAAGTAGTTTTATTCTTGATTTTATGAATACGACTTTAATCCATTTAAGTTAATCCGTTTAATCTTTTTATGAAGAGGTCCCATGATCCTGCTGCAGTCCCAATTTTCTTTTCGCTATTTGCTACAGGTACATTTCAACAACACGCTCGCAAAAGAAATTTCCACTTGCACTCAAGAATCTGAAGCGACAAAAGAGAGATGCTAGATTTCGTTCTCTATATTTCAGGATCCAGATATTCTGGCCGTGGTCAACAAGAGTGACCTCTACTCGGAGGTCGGACCGTCCGCCGGGTTGTGGACGAAATTCGTTGACGGGGCGTCCGCCCTGGCGACCAGCCTGAAGGTTTCCCTGATACAGGGAACGGCCACCTCCCACGCCTCAGTAGAGGACATGTTCCGATACGTGATCGAAGGATCGCTTCAGCCTAATCGATACCAGTGGACCAAACGACGTCAGTCGATGCCGATTAGCGGAGCCCCGCCGAGTCTCCTGGTATCGAAACCGGCGCCCCCGACCACCACCGCTCAAATGATCAGTAAAAATGTGCTGGAAGATCCTGAAGGAGAACGATCACAGAGCTGTATCCTGTCATAAAACTCCTGAAACAAGAAAAGTGTAGATTGAGATTGACTGCGGATTAGCCGAAGTTCAACTCCTGGTCGAGTTTTCTATTCTAAGTTAGATTAGAATATATTCTAATCTATGGTATTCTTTGCAGCTTTTATATCCGGCTAATCCGCAGTTAGTCCCAATCTTCTTTGGAGCAAGCTTACGGAATGTGTAGCGTTTTCTGGAACATGATACAAATTGGATTTGCAATGGTTCAACGATCTTGTAAAGTTTATCAGCTGATGTCTTTATAAGTAAACTATAATTAAATGCGTTATGATAAGAAACGATGGATAAAAATAAAGTAAGTAATAAGAGAAATTACGAAGATAAAATTAGGTAGAAGGTAATAGTGAGCGACTTTACCTGAGTAGCGAATAAATTCACCAAAGAAACCAAAGTGCTATCAAGTTTGGCAGGTTACATCATACACAACATCTGGTATCATCAATTTCCAGTTTCGGATGCCCAAAATAAGGGACTATGTCAAAAATCAAACGAGTATTTGAGCGCGTTACTCGCTTTGCTGAAACCGTGTATTTGTTCTTTGAAAGCGTGTTCCTAAAGCAGCAAGTGTGTTTTGGTTTTTTCTACTGTTTAACGTTAAAAGTGCTTCATAGTTGCGCTCGGTTTGCTCAAGATGTAAACAGCACATATATGTATCAGCGAATGCCTATTTAGAAACACCCACAAAAAACAACAGACTGCTTAGACGTTTAACAGTATATTGCTTTTCAAGCACTTAAAAAGTTGTTACAAACGTTTGCTATAAAAGGAAAGAAAAACACAAAGTGCGTTTTTGAAAGCAAAAGCGCGTTGCAAAGCGTGTACACAGTTATGCCAAAAGCGAGTTCGGATACCGCGTTACGCGCCCATTCTTTTTGACACAGTCCCTAAGAATACACTTTTCTAAAAACTAGCAACATAAATTGTAAAAGTTGGCACCCAACCCAAAGTCCCTTCTCTTCTAGCAAAATGTTCGAGATTACTTAATGTTTAACCCGACCGGATATAACCTTGCCGATCCGGTTCCAGCTATCCTGCTACCATACAATAGGTGGTTACTAAAACTAAGACTAATACTATTACTTAGGACCAAAGCTAACTAGAATCCACATTGATCATTTCTTTATTTCCAGAGCCAAATTTTGTTAACTGTAAAAGGTTGAAATCAGGATGGAAAGATGTGAAGAAAAGTGTCCAGGACGAGGATCGAACCGCCGAGCTTTGGTTTAGAAGTAGAACGTTCTACTGCAGCGCCACATCCGGACATTAAGACTAGTCTCACTAATTTCAATAAATTATGCATCAATTTAAACACTGCGATATATATATTATATACATATATAGATACATTTATTTATTTATTTATTTATTTATTTATTTATTTAACATACCCCCCTTGCTAATTGAAATTCGGCCTTGAATTTTCAGGAAGCGCAGGTCGGGTCCTCAGGGGTCTAAGGTCGATACCCGGGCTTCCTTCTAACCAGAGGCCATATTACCTATACCAAGAGTACATAATAATAAGACTGTGCCACCAGGGCCGCGTTTCACAAAGCCCTCCTAAATTTTGCTCTTAAAGCTGCTCCTAAGTCAAAAGTTAGGAGGGTTTTCCAAGCAACTTAGGAGGACCTCCTAAACTGTTTCACAAAACTACTTGGAGATTGCTCTTAAATTTGAACGCTAAGAACGCTCTTAACTCAATTGTCAGCTGAAAATTTAACTTTAGGAGCCCTCTTATGTTTTCTCTTAAGTTTCTTACTTATAGACAACACATAATTTTGGTAATTTCAACGTAAGATAATTCATGAGAACTAACTGAAATAAATTGAAGCGACATATACTAAATAATTAATCCCGTTATTATGGCACAAAATCTTTATTTAAAAATGCAAGTTTAGTGACGAAAACTAATATTTTTAAATTTGAGAAATTTCATGATATAATCCATCACATTTATTTAAAATGTGTTTCTTGGAATCATAGTTGCGTATTGCATCACATTTATGGCAAAACAAACAACAGACGGTGCTGTTTTGAACTTAGGAGGGGTTTAAGAGTGCTAAAACGTGCTCCGATTTTAGGAGCGAACTTTAAGAGCTCTCCTAAACTAGGAGCCCTTCATGAAACAGCTAAATCTTAAGTTTGCTCTTAATTTGCAAATTTAGGAGCTCCTAAAGATAAGAGGGCTTTGTGAAACGCACCCCAGGCACACTGTATGTTATCAGAGCAAAAACTATGCTCTGCTCGCTAACGGCCCACCCCCCCCCGCAAATCAGACCCATCACTTCAAAAAATTTTGAGTGCTATGTTTATGTTCTAAAGCTCGAAGCAGGCACAAAGTTCACGCACATAAACATGGAGCGAGTTAGCGTACCCCCGTTTCGACTAGGTACTGATTTGCGAGGGGGGGGGTGGGCCGTTAGCCTAGCGTGCAGAGCATAGCTTTTGCTCTGATAACACAGAGCTTGCCTAGTGGCGTACTCTTATAATGATGTTCTCTTGCCTACACGTACTTCTTCTTCAAAATCGGGAGTCTTTCAATCAAATCTCACAAGAACCATATCAATCAATATATAACCCTAAGCACCACGAGGAACAACATATCAAACCATCTCAAGGACCTACAATTCGACTATTCTCAGGCATCACGACTTCATCTCCTCAGAGCGTCAAGGTCACGTTACGGTCGCCAAATTTGAAAGGTGGAAATCTGGCCGGAGTCGATTGATGACTGTTTTGTTGTCTTTTGTTCAAAGAGCCAAGTCTTCCGAAAAGAGGAAGTATGGGAAGTGCTGGATAGGTTGTTTTCCGTTCGGACTTGATACACCACGCTTCGAGGAAGCTAGAGCTAGAGCAAACATTAATTAAAGCAATTGGTTTGTACCTGATTTGGTGGATAGTGACTTCAATCAAGCATGTTGATTGGTTGGTTTTTAGCTCGTTTAACCCCCGTGTTTTGTCGTAGAGACAGTGTCTGCAAAGTTATCATGCTAATCTTAGCTAGGCTCGAATACGAGCTGAGTAAAAAATAGCCGTAAATTTTGACTCCCTTATACGTGCTGAATACGGGCTAGGTTAAAGAGCTGATTAGCGTTCTAGCCGTAAGTTTAAGTTAAAGTTTAAGTTTTAAAAAGTTTAACTTGTTGACCCAACCAGTTAAAATTACCTACTTTGATCCTTTAACCCCGGCACGAAAAAGGATCGTATGTTTTTCAACTCTTCAATGCCCGCGAGAGAGGGTCCTACAACAATACTCGGTATCAGCTGTACCACCAATCAGCCACATTAATGTTACTGCACACTAGACATTGAGCTTTTACAGCTGCCATAACCTTTAGCACGCTTTCACAAAATTTGTTCAAGTTTGGTTTCACCGATTGACTTCGTAACATTGCGATACTGGCTTATGAAGTAAGGACAGATAGAAATGTGCGTCTGAAAATAAAATAGTGATGATTCACTCTTAACAGTGTATACTTAAGAAATGAGAGTTTAGACATGTTGATGAGGAGTATTGCCTGCATATATTTTGGATGCTACTCGAGAAAACCGGGGTTTCTAGGGGTAACAAACAACGATGAAAGAAAACATTACCATGTGCTCTAGACACAGTCATACAAGTTGCCAAACTCTGCCAAACGGATACTAAAGTACGACCAAAAAATGTGTGTACAAACTTCGACTGTTTATAGCAGATTAACCTTTGGAGCAAACCCTAACAATGTATATATTTTTAGAATCCTCAGGAACTCGAGATTTCGAAAATCCGGAAAATTCCGGAATTCCGGGTTTCATTCACGGAAAACCTAAAATTGTTAGTTTTTCGCCAAATTTTTATTGCAATCAAAATTTTGTTTTCACGATCGCATAGAGCTGGTCCCGCTGCATATTTTTCTCTTAAAAGTTTTTCACGAAAATGCACCCAGTTTCCGGAATTTCGGGTTTTCAAAATTTCCGGATTTTAAAAATTTTCTCCAATACCCACAAGATGGGTATCATTCGAAAGCTCTTATCGAGCTGAACAACTTTTGTAATAGAATGAACTCTTGAAAATGCACACATTTCCCGGAATTCGAGAAAACCGGATTTTCCGTGATTTTCCGGATTTTAAAAATTTTCTCTAATACCCCACAATATGAATATCATTCGAAAGCTCCTGATGAGCTAAACAAATCTTGTAATAGAACCAATGTCTGAAAATGCGCCAAATTCCCCAAATTCACGAATTCCGGATTTCACTCTAGCTTAGAAGGTGTTTAGCGAATTCCGAGAACTGGGCTCATTTCTGCGAGTTGCTTCTATTACAAGATTTGTTCAGCTCATCAAGAGCTTTCGAATGATACCCATATTGTGGGGTATGGGAGGAAACTTTTAAAATCCGGAAAATCACGGAAAATCCTGTTTTCTCGAATTCCGGGAAATGTGTGCATTTTCAAAGTTCATTCTATTACACGAGTTTATTCAGCTCGATAAGAGCTTTCAAATGATACCCATCTGTTGGTATTCGAGAAAAGTTTTAAAATCCGGAAATTTTGAAAACCGGAATTCGGAAACTGGGTGCATATTCGTGAAAAACTTGTAGAGAGCAAAAATATGCAGCGGGACCAGCTCTATTCGATCGTGAAATGATTTTGATTGCGATAAAAACTTGGCGAAAAACCAGAAATTTTAGATTTTCCGTGAATGAAGCCCGGAATTCCGGAATTTTCCGATTTTAGAAATCTCGAGTTCGAGTATTCTAAAAAATATACATTGGTTGGGGTTTACTCCAAAGGTTAATCTTGCTATAAACGGTCGCCAGATTTGACACACATTTTTTGGTCGAAGTATTCGGCCGGCGTCGTCAGTGGCGTACCGACATACTATTTGCAGCTTTAGACTTTTGGGACTCCCCTATTAAAAATCAACTGAAATCCGTTTCTGCCCTGTGGTCCCATTCACACGTGTTAGTATATACATAAACACACAAAAGAGAAAATAGTGAACCCATGTATTAGACGGGCCGAAGCCTTATTAGACTGTAGGGTGTGAAACCCCTGGTATTGGACGTGGTTGGGTAAAGTCCTAATTAGACTGTAGGAATTAAAAGAGATATAGTTATTGATTTTTGATAATATGGAAGTAGTTCATTTGAATTCATTTATATCGTTTATTAATCATTTTGTTATTATTTTTTATGTTTGAAATACAAGATTTAATTAATTTATTTGAGTATCCTCTTTCTTTCATGCTAAGAACTAGGTCGCTAGTATGTTTCTTGAAAACTGTTTTGTTGCTAATGTCGGCTATTCTAGCT
>JASAND010024592.1:0-54750 GCA_030248195.1 Trissonchulus latispiculum
ACAAGATACAGTGATAGTTTGCTAGTCAGCAAGGAACCTCGACTAGATTGAAATCAGTGCTGCAAACTAGGATCCAGCTGTAACTTGCTCGTGATCGTAGCTGAGTGCTGGCAAGTGTGCTGAATTGCAAATTTGAAAATCAGTGGCTCTGCCCTCGACTTGGACACTTTTCTTCACATCTTTCAATCCTGATTTCCCAAAATCTTTGGACAAATCTCTGCCTGAAATAATTTAATGCGGAGATGCCAGAAATAAGACTGACCCAACGGTATCAATATTCTGCAAGACTGGGCTTAGCTTTAAGTTAAACCCCGAAAAGTTTATGGATCTCGCTGTGTAGGCTGAGCCCCGCACCCGCTCCTATAGTGTCACTTTATTTCATACTGACCGACCTTCTGACGATCTCGGCTAGAGTGTTAGTTTAAAATTAACTCGTTTGACTCCACTCAAGGTCGATCTGCTCTCCATTAACTCTGTCATCAAAGGGATATAACTTGGCTCAGCTCTGTCGCAAAACGGTCCTGTAACTAGCGGTCTGAGAAAGCACAGGCTCTTATATTTAACCGATAGTAAGATGGAAATTAGGTTTTTCGCTACCACTCTAGCTACCATAATATCATTCAAACTTGTGATTTCTGACTTTATATACAGGATTTGTGTTGACAAAGCTTTGCGTGGAACGGTGGGTAGATTGTACATATAGTCCCAATTGAGAGAGTTAAGTTTTAATTATTTGGTAAGAGTAATTCATGCTGATTGGCGTAATTCTCGGTAGCACTATAACTCCTAGTTTTACCCTAGGCATGGGCGGGTATTGCAGCAATTTGCAATTCTAAAACGAATTAGAGCGGTAGAGTAAGAGGAAAGTGCAGAATAAAACGAATCAACTTGAAGCAAGAGACCGTGATGACATGAATTCAGTTTATTTTCACTATGACATGACATCAGACATTACTTCTGACTTGAATTTTTTAGTTTAAACGGACACTGCGTAAAATTTTTATTTTTATTTCTTCGGTTCGGTGAAATAATAAATAAATTTCCATATCATCCAGCTTAATCTACAGCTTGGCAAAGTGGTCAAATTGGAAATTTGTAATATGAAATCAAATAGAGTAAAGAAATTTCAAGAAGTACAATCTGATTAAAGATAGTGTCAGAAAAGAAAAAGGTATCACATCCAGACAGGCTTATTACGCAGAAATTTTCTGAATTGGAATTTGCAAAATTGCGAATTCAAATATGCAAAGTTTCAAATTCGATTCAATATTTTCATTCGTTTGACTCGATAGTAGGACTTGTTGAAACTCAAATAACCGTCTTGTACGATGCAAGCTGCCTTAGTTCAGCCCTACAATACAAAAACAGGGATTGACTTAGCGAATGCTACAGAAAGTAAGATCATCATAATACCTAACTAAGACCAAATGGCAATAACCGGTTTGAGTTAGCTGGTGAAGTTTATTACATTAAGGGTCTATCTAAGAGCCTCTGACAAACCCTAATCTTAATGACGTCCATCACTTAATTAGGACTAATTGCCTTAAAAGCACTTGACTCTGTTTCATGTTAAACCGATTAAATCTGCTTAGATGAGATGATTTCTAAAAAACTGTCAGAATTATCTTCAGCTTAACAATAAATGTGTTCGCTAAGCCAGAAGATTCAGCTAGTCTCAATGTTGAGGGGGGGGAACTAGGGTGGAACCGTGTGGAGATCTTAGAAATTCAAGATCAAAATGTAATTCGGTTGAATTTCAATACGTTGTTGGATTGTTGGCTCTACTGAGCGGCGATCTACTAATCCGATGGTTGTGTGATCGATCTCCAGCCGGTGTCTGAATTTTTTGTGCTTTAATTTTGTAGCTTTTTTCTTTTTTTGGTGGTATCTGTGGTAAGGATTAAGCATATCGTCTTTTTTCGAAAAACTTCAAATGCAAACTTTCACATGTACATCCTCAAACTTTTTGTAAAAACTCAAAACAGATGGAAAGTTGCTGAAAAACCTTGCTGCCTGGTTTACATCCATTACGGTTGAGGCAGTGGTTTGATAAGACACAAAACCTGGTCGAGGTCCCAGACAGTTTTGGTGAGTCTTTGGAAAACGCCGTGAAAATTGAATTCAATACGTAAAAGTTGTGCTTGGGGGGGGGAGTTGCCAGGGGACTTCACCCCTCCCCATACATGGATCTTCTCCCAGAGGGTCGCTCACGCCCCACACCCCAGAATCCGGTTTTTCCTGTTTCCTGGGGTAAAACCCGGAAACTTCGGTATTTTCAGCGGCCTCCACCCAAAATTATGCTTCCTGCATGTGTGGTAAAAAGCAATGATGTTTTCCATATTTCTCTGTCCGGTGTCCAATTTAACAATCGGCCACCCCCCATCCATTCCTTGCGCAGGCGAGATTTGTACGCTTTGAAAAAACAATTACTCAATTTCTAAGTCCCAGGCAACGTTCTAAAACAAGCGCAGACCCATGTCTTTCTAATCCTGAACCAGAAAATTTACAAGTGTTAGATGGCCGAAAATATTGTTGAAAAACTAGGTTATCCAACAGAAAATGTCTTGATAATTGTCCTGTAATCGTCACCTCTCTTTCACACATTTGATGGGGCTAAAAACTGGAAAAGCACTAAACTTAAGGCGATGCTTTTCAGGAAGGTCTAGATGTCGGTGTCAGGAAAAGCAACTAAAATCTGGAAAAAACTGGAAAAAATACTCAATTTTTATTTAATTAATCTGATTAATTTAATAATTAAAGTTTCTTCAGGAAGGTCTACATTTTCCTGTCAGGAGATGCAGCCAACATTGGAGCAAGAAGTAACGCTCAAAGACTGCTGAAAATAAAGTATGACTGATTTTATTATCTGCCTGAAAACACCTGGTCTCTGGTTGATTTCTGCGCAAAGAGCTGTCACAGAACATGCCCCCAAGCTTAAATATGATAAATTGGGATTATAGAGACCAATTTTTAACGGAAAGAATACCAAAAAAGATTTTGTTAGCCCGTTTGTTCTTGATGCAAAATTAGGTTTGAAATTTGGGAGCAACCCTGCACAGACGCTGTGGGTTTCAGGAAGTAGGTTTGACCTAGACCTAAGCCCATTAAACTTCCGATCGGTATGTAGCTGAGCAAACACAAGTTTCATTTTTATAATAGATAGTGTGCCATATAAGTTGCGACATTTTTACGACATTTCCACAACATTTCCCCGGAATTTGAGTGATAAGCTTCAGCTCTCTAGCGGAGGCATCGTAATCGCTGCAGCTTGACTGTCTCCGATATTTTAATAAGACAAGTTGGCCCCTAAAAGGAGCACAATCACTCAAAAAGTTTCTAAAAAAAAGGAGAAAACACCAATCACTACGGTGGCAGGTCTGGTTAAAAATACAATTTAAAAATTAGAACAATTTTTGTAACGTGCTGAAAAATAGAACGTGCTGAACATTTTTATCATTGCACCGACTTCTGAAAATGTATCCTTTGTTCGGTGGAGCCGATCAAAGTCTGTAGATCAAAGGAAAATGCCGCCTTCCTATTGATCAAGTATAACAGCGGCGAAAAATACAAGTATTTTATATAAAATTCTTTAGAGTGGCAAGGGTGGCAACTTTTGCCACCCTTGCCGCCCTAGCAGTATTTCTTAACGTAGGGAAATTGGAGGGAGGGAAGGATGACATGGGACCCCTAGGAGTATAGAAATGTACGCGCGCGCGCGCGCGCGCACACACACACACACACACACACACACACACACTCACACACACACACACACACACACACACACACACACACACACACACACACACACACACACACACACACACACACACACACACACACACACACACACACACACACACACACACACACACACACACACACACACACACACACACACACACACACACACACACACACACACACACACACACACACACACACACACACACACACACACACACACACACACACACACACACACACACACACACACACACACACACACACACACACACACACACACACACACACACACACACACACACACACACACACACACACACACACACACACACACACACACACACACACACACACACACACACACACACACACACACAAATATTTGTAAAATTACATATATTTTATATAGACAATTGAAGGGTGGAAAGGGTGGCTAGGATATCTTCCCCAGTCCTAGCTGTTATTTTCTGACCAATGACTTGAAAATTGGCGGCTCATGCAGGCGGTGTATGAATTCAACAATTAAATAATTTTAAATTTTTGTTTGGTAAGGGGGGACCAAGGGGAACCAAAAAATTTTTTAAATACTTTTGCTGAAAACTTGCATAGGGTGATTTTCAGAAGCGCTGAGTACGAATCTGAAATCCGTTTTTCGATTCAGCTTTTCGTTTGGTCAGTATAACCTTACATACATGTTAAGCTTACAACTTACAACTAGCTCATACTGAGCTAACGGAGAGCTGAATCGAAAAACGTTAGATACTAAACTTACTAAACTTACATTACTAAACATTACTAACCTTGCTAATGGCTGTATTTTACTGCACCCTACTGGTTACAGTATACATTGAATTTTTCTTAGAGAAAGAGAATTAGTGAAGGATTCCACAACCTTCCAAATTCCTGGCAAATATTCCCGGTATCTTAGGTATTTTGCCTGAATGTAATTTTAAAGCCTGTTTGGGCTCTTGATACTGCTGTGGAGTTGTGCCCATTTCGAATTTACGCAGCTTCGCACCGGCTTTACTGTTCCCTGTTGCCTCGCCCTATTCAGAAGTCGGAACTGTGGTTACTTTGTGTTCTAGTTGTTTTATTGCTGTATACTCTGTTAGTTTGATAATTGTTTTCAGTACAAATCAGACGGTGAATGAACAGGCCTTTAAAGGGTTTGGCGATTCATACTTCGTAGAGAAATATATCGACTTTCTGTTGAAAGTTTCAAACTTTTGCAGTATGTGCACCTTATTTTTCATATTTTTGTCTGGCTTAATAGTATCCTGCTTATTGTTCGATTCAAATCAGTATTCAAGCTAGCCTGAAACCGTCTGACTAGCTGTCAGCTGAGGCACATTTGTGCAAATCAGCGAGCTCTGCTTCAAAGATTGCAAGATCTGAAAAGATCTGCAAAGATCAAAAATCTGCAAGCTTCATTTTGTAGTGAAAGCAAACTGTTCACACATTATCAAGGGATGGTCTTTGCGAGACACATTCAACTTTGTTGCTACTTCAACCATCCTAAAGTGGTCAACAAAAATAGTTTAAACTTTCGTCTGTGATAATAGATTGGAAGTCTTAATGACTACTAAGACTAGACCTAAACAGAGTCATTTTGATTTCAGAACAATGTGTTTTTTCAGAAAAACAACTTTTCCACATTAATTCTGGGTTGAAAGATTTTGTTGTCGGAGATGTTGAGAGCTTAGCTCGGAGAACAGACACAGAAAACTGACTTAAACCTAATTTAATGAAGAGGCTACCGGAAGAGGGTAAAGAAACCCAGAAACGAGGCCCCAGAGAGGCTGAATAGTTTCGAGTCCAACTGAACTAGATCTGAGCTCTCGTCAACAAAAATAATTTAAACATTCGTCTGTGATAATGGGGAAGTCTTAACAACTAGGCCTAAACAGAGTAGTTTTGATTTGGCTGTGTGTAAACGAAATAAAGTTCTCCATAGCCTAAAATAGAACAACCTAAAGTTAAGTTTAACTGTAATGTCTTAACTCAGTGCATTTAAAATATTCAGTTTAATTAAATCCGGCTTTGACCGGATCCGTAAGACCGAAAATAAAGTGTCAATATTTAAATTGGACTCTTTTGGTCCCCCCATCACATTCAAGAGACTACAACAACATTTCAGACAGCATTTCAGAGTTTTACTTAGCGAGCTCTGAATCCAACCGCTTCCACGTTTATTTGGATTTCTTGTTAGAAAGAGGCATTGAGCCAATATCACGAATTGTCCACACAAATCTTCTCGCTAGGTTGTTTCGTTTCTGCTTACATGTGTGGTTAGTTCGCCATGCTAATACTTGTAAATAAGTAAAACTTGTAAATAATATTTCCTTGCTTGGTCATAATAGCCATACAAATAATGAATGAAGTTTATCGTGATAACGCAATTTAACTAGTTTGCAATCACACACATTTATTCATAGCCTTTGTACCAGCTAGGGCAAAACGTCTTTCACCTTCGCAAAATCGCCATTCAAAGTAAGCGTGGAGATTGCAATCCAACTTCCGGCGTAGTATCCATCGATACGACCGCAGTTCAGCTTGACGGCAATGGTGTCCAGTGCTTGTTGTTGCCCTGAAACTCCGCTGTCCACAATCAACGCTGTACCCGTTGGACCCCACATGAAGGCGTTGTCCAGCCATCCGCTGTGAATGGAAGTAACATGACAGCCCGTACTCAAGTTACTGTCGCTGTTTAGCTTTGGAGTGATATGGTTGACAACGCGAGCAATATACTTTGCAGCACCAACTCCTTCGGTTGCTTCATCGCCATGCCAAAGATAGTCGAGTGTAACACGCCAGATACCTCGTGATGCTTCAGCACCGAACTCAGCACCTGGAGTAAGACTTCCAGAACAACCGGTCGTCCCACCGGACGAGGGGTTGGACTGTGACGGTTCCCACCAATTAGTTGTAAGACCAGTGGTGGGACATTGATTGGCTTGAAGCACCTCATAGGTCGTCTTGATCAGGTTGTTCCATTTGCTGGTATAGTCTTCCCCGGATCCATACTTAGACTTATACTTGGCCATGTAGTTTCGAAACACTCGCCAGTGTGCTGGTGCAAAGTAAGAAGGATTGGAACAGTCCCAACCTCCCCAACATGTTCCCAATTTCAGCATAACTCTGCCTCCACCTTGAACAGTATGGAAGTCCATGAAAGCCTTGCAACTTTGATACGCCCATTTGGCAATAGCATCCCACCAAGAGTAGCCCTTTCCTTTCGTAGACTCAAGCAATAAAATCATTCCTAGAATGGCATCTTCGTCTCCGTCTGGAGCTGCCCCGGTCCCTTTAACAGTTTCTATCTTATTATCGAATTTCCAATGCGGTAGGCAGTTATTTCCGTTACAGTAACCACCGGATTGACAGTGTTTGCCGCTGTTACTGTTTTCGCACATCAGCTTCCATCCATTAAAAAGCTCTACGGCATACTGAATGGCTTCTTCGGTATTAGCTCCACCGGCAGCCACAGTTGTTCCCGCAATCAGCAGACCATATCCTTGACCCTCAGAGATGACACCACCTTGTCCCATTGGTCCTGAGCTGATTACCAATCGATCCTTTCCCAATGCAGATGTTCCAACAACTGTCGTCAGACCGTTGACAAAATCCTGTAGTCTTGTGAACCCTGATTTTAGATACACAGTTGATTGTAGAAACCCCTCCGGCTGAACATTGTCTGCCAGATCTACATCATCATTGCCGTTGTAGTGATCACACAGGGCTTCAATGGTGGTTGTGTTACGAGCATTGAATTTGAAACTGACACGGCACTCATCATTTAATGTCATTACGTAGCTTGAGCCAGATTTAGACGACAGAGTTGCGCCCCACACTTCACTATTAGAGATAGAACCACCCCCACCAACATTTACGGTTACCTTAGAGTTGGCGTTCCATGGCTGCACAGTGACCGTTCCAGTGCATCCGCTTCCCCAACAATTTTTGGACAGACTACAAGTTTGTCTGTTATTATTATTATTATTGTTATTATTGTTGTTGTTGTTGTTGTTGTTGGTATCGTCGCCACCATCGCAGTTCACAGTCGGGCTTGTGGTACCTCTGACAACAAAAACAAACTGACTTCGATTTCCGCTTTCGAGTGATACCTTGTAGGTATCACCTGACTTGCTAACAATCTTAGCACTCCATATCTTATCATCGGCTATGCTGCCAGCGCTTCCAACATTGATCGTAGCAATAGAGTTTGCTTTCCATGGAGATACTTTCACAGTAACTGTACATCCATTATTCCAACATTTCATAGAAACACTGCAGTCAGCATTTGCAAATGCTATCAGGCTGAGGAATACGACTGCGTTGTGGAGATCCATTCTATGAAACAAAAGTGCAACTATTGCTATGATTTTAATACAATTTACTATAATGCAATTGTCTACTCTTGCAGAAGCTACCAGACACTTGCAATGAAAACAAGAAAACTCTACAAATTTAAGTTAGAAAAGTGCACATTGTACTAATGATATCACACTTGAAAACTGTTAAAGAAAAATTTAAATTAAATATGATTTAAAGGCAACTGTATTAGTAGTCTTTCCTGTCACGTGAACGCTGGAGCAATTTCAAATTCACTGCTGTCGAGTCATATACCGAGGGTTCCAACTTCGAATAATACAATACTTTTCCTTGATCAGCATATACTGTTCGTTGCAGACGCAGAGTCAATGGAAGTCAAGTTAAGTCAATGGAAATTCCTCCTATTTGTTACTACTTGGATTTACCAGTTGTGGCAGCAGGAGACCGAAACCCTGTTGAGCAGACATTCGGTGTCAAATATAAACTATTAAAGTACTAAAACCTTTGTTCACTTTTGGTTGGACTATTACAGTTGGTTACAGCTGACCAATGGAGCATTATGTCCAAAAATTTGAAAAAATGGCTTATCTGAGACAAATGTAAAATGCGATAATCGAGACAATGATTTACTCGTGCGTACAGGAATCAAGGCATGCAGGAATTTAGGCAGAGTGTTAACATCCATACGCGAGTTTTGTGCCATAAATTGTTTGTTTAAGAGTCATTGGTAACATATTTGCATATCAGATTTGTACAAAAATTTCGATTTTACATTTTGAAGACTTAAAATATATACGACTTAAAGTGCGAGCGAGTTAAACTTTTGTTAAATTTTATTTTTTCAAAAATTAATTAACAACTGGTAAATGGCTAATTTAAAATTTTAATTCAATCGTTGCGCAGCTTAAAATTTTAGCAGTATTTTTATGTAGAAATTGACCAGATTCATAAAAGCTTTAGCGCACGCGCAATAATCTCAACTTTTTTCAGTGCCTAAGTTGAACACGTTAGACCAGAGGTGAAATTACTCGACAAACGAAAGGCGTACGTACCAACTTAAATTATAAAAACTCGTTAAAAATTTCGACAGATAAATATGTAGAAATCAGCGAGATGGGAGAAAGTCGTTGAAGAACTACTGTGAATGATTGGTAAAGTTTAGCAACAACCGCAAAAAAATTGAGTCATATTGGAGAAAGTAGAGGATTGGCATCCCCCTTAAGTGGATTAACCACTGCAATGTGCTCGAACTCCCTAATTGGCAGAGTTGACCGGATACCGTCCACTGAGGAAGTACTGGGCCCCCTCTGTCTGGTGCGCCGGGCAGAGAACCGGCCCCAATAGAGCCCCGAACAGCTATATTTTACATAAATAGTGTAGCGCTTCTACTAGGGTTGGTGGACCAAGAAGAAACCGGGGCCATCAGGTGAACTCAGGCTTATCAATCATTCCTATGCCTGCTTCCCAAATAATAGGCGCCATCAGACCTGGCGGCGGTTGTTTCGCGATTGACGGAGTGCTTTCAGTTACAGGTAGTAGCCGGCAATGTGGAACGCTTGTTGAGAATTTAAAAAAAGTAGTACATACGTGGACGGACAAAGGCACGCGGTGCGCTTTAGGCGCGCTTGTATTCAGCATACCTATGAAACAGCAATTTGAAAACCGTACCTGGAAGGATCTGATGTACTGGATGCACAAATGGCTTACGCCACGTCTTTATATCCGTTTTTTGATTAAATTGATAAATGTCAAACTCCGACAGAAACAGGTTGTCAAATAACAGAAGACAGATGTTTTACTCGATCTTGTTCTGACATTAAGCCTGTTTGCAATCTATTCAATGTGACTGGCTACACGTGTATCCATCACACCCACGCTTCTAGATCCGACGAAATAGATCTTGGCACATAAAGTATATCGTTGGGGATAACGTCGGATAATATCTGGCTTTGACCGGTCAATGTCTTTCTAAAATGCCTTTTAAAGAAAGATGTCTTTCTTAAAGATGCCTAGATGACCAAAAGGGAAAGCAGGGATACCATGCAATTTTAACGAGCCTAATGCTTTTCACAGTGGAGCGGCGATTCTAACGGCGGCATTCCCATGACGCCCATCATACATGCGAAATTTTAACCAAATTGGTCAAGCAAGCCTCGAGATAGAGGTAAGGACAAGTGGTGGGGAGTAATAAAACTTGGTAAGCGAGAATAGGTTGCCGTTGCTTTTCCCTTTATCGCGATAACATTCAATAGACGCTACTGATCAAATCAATATACATATGCCGGTGTTTTCCGCATAAATAGTTTCCATTTGAGTACCATATTGACCATATTTTTGAGAGATTTCAGTTTTTGTTTTTTGGTTAATTTTGGTCATTTTTGACAAATTTGAAGATCAGTAATTCTACTTTCGTGCAATTAGGCGCTTTAGCCCTATTAGAATTTTATCTACTCAATGAAACTGTCGAAAGAGCTACATGCTGGGCGGTTTCCGTCACTTTCAGTTGTGTCGATTTGTAACATCGCTGTATCTAGCACTTCTTTCGCATTGTAACGTGGCTACGCTACGTCCGCTCTTCATGAAATAATATGTATGCTAGGTGAACGCATTTTTGATATATTATATTGTGTGAAATTATTCTGAATGAAAATTATGTTGAAATAGTTAGATTTTCTATGTTGAAATTGACCCTAGCTTTGTCAGACCTCCCTGCCACTAGGGGGCGCTGTTATACTTTGAAATTTGTTCTGTTTGTTTGGACGATAGATCGGAACAGTAGCCATCTATTTCTACAGCCTTAGCAACCAATAGATTATTCTAAAACTTCGCAATATTTTCTTTAATTGGTTGTCAGGCACAAATGATCGCCTACATGCTGTTCTCTTCAGTATAGTGTTTCTTTTTTGATTGGTACGGCTGTGTTTTTCTCTCGTGTTTCTGTTATTTGATCGTTTTGATAAAATAGTGACTATTTCTATTTATATAAAATTTCCTTTCAGCTCCCAGGTGACCTTGCTGAGCCAACTTAATTGTAATTCAAAATTTATTTCAGCTTTTTTATTGAACTTTTAATGCGAACTTTTCATAAGCTTCTGTGACTACTTGTATACGCGACATGTATATAGCCGTGACGGCTTAGGGACGCACTTAAAGGTTATGTGAATTTATTTGTAGTGTTAGTTCTTTTGTTCTTCTAAAAGTCGATTGTTTTGAGTCAAATGTCAAAGTCAATGTCAAAAGTTCTGTTCTGTTTTGCTGCAGGTTAGTATATTCTGTATTTCCTTACGAATTTTTTTCGGGGATAGCCATTGTCAAGCAAGTACTTTCTAGTAAATAAGGTCTATTTTAGACCTTAACTGCTTCGTTTTACTAGCTTTTTGACTTTGAATTGTATAATCGGTAGGTAAGGATTTTTCTGAGCTGGACTGTTATAGGTCGGTTAGTTTCTAAGTGTGTACTGTTTAGTAAATTTCTGGGGTTTGTATTTCTCTCTGCTCTTTTGGGGTAGTTCACCTTTATCTCAGTCTTTGCTCTTCATCGGCGATTTAACTCCGTTCGGTAGGGTTCACTTAGGCAATTCTCTGGCGACGTTTGCATAGATTGACTGGAACTACACCTCCTCAACGTTCCATGCTTTCCTTGTGCACGGTTTCCCGCTCGTAAAGCTTGGTAGGTCACCACCAACTTTACAGCATACAGTAACGGGGAGGAGCCCCTCTCCGACTTGTGGAAAAATCGGTAACCCATCAAAGAAATAACGGACACAGTCAAATTACAGGGTTGCCTTTTCTGGTGAAAAAGCTGCAACCCAATAAATACATTTCGTTGCATGCACTAATTATTCTTAATATGCTATATATATAAATATAAATATATATATATATATATGTGTGTGTGTGTGTGTGTGTGTGTGTGTGTGTGTGTGTGTGTGTGTGTGTGTGTGTGTGTGTGTGTGTGTGTGTGTGTGTGTGTGTGTGTGTATATAATAGTGTTGCACAAAAGAAAGCGAAAACCGTAAACTATATTCTTCTGCTACCTAGCAAAGCAACTTTCCATACTGCTAATCTGAACTGACTAGTGTTGTCTGTGAAAACGATTTGAAGGTTAATGAAAGCTCCAACCGACATTTCGACGTATCGACGGTGTAGCTTCCTGCCATTCAGAAAATCGACGAGTTCTCCAATGAGAACCATGGCATTTGTTTAACAGAACTTAAATGAAAGTAACAAGCCACTGGCCAATTAAAAGGACTCATTTTTGCAGCAATTTTCTAAAAAGGCAAACAAGCCGCCGAAGTGCAAACACTAGTGCCAAAATAGGTCTGTTTCAAAAAACGATCAAATCAGGAGCTTGCTCCAGGAACGTGCATACTTTCGGTTTTACCGGTTTAGTGTGGTAGCACATTGTTGAGAAATCACCTTTATTGTTAGGAATGGAAAGCTAGCTAAGTAAGGGAAACAAAGGGTTAAAAAATTGTTTTGTCTCCGATATTGCAGAATAGCTAATGCGGGTTTCTTTGACCTGTTGCTTCTGAATACCAAATTCTTTTTTGGCAACCATTGCGAACTCAATTTTCTTCTCACTTGCCCAGAATCGAAAGCAGACTGGTTATAACTTAGAGGGCAATTCGTGACAAAACTGGCGTGAGGAAATGCTGGACTGTCTTATCACTTGTTGTTCACCGCAGTAGCGCTCATTCGTAACATGAGTGAGCTTACTCTACGCTGGTTGATTCTCGATGAGTGGCATGGAAGCGCGTGGGAATCACAAAATGTTCTCATTCGCGTACTGTGTGAATAGTTGTGAGATAGCATATGCACCGAATTGTTCATTTAATTGAGTTCCCGACAACTGAACACTTATAAGCGGAATTCTAAGTCTATGCCATAACCTACCAAAACTCATCGGCAACAATACCGAATTCGCAATGCTGATGTCTCCCACGGTTAATTCCTGGTCGATGTCTAGACACAACAGACCAAAATTCTGCGAAGCTGCCTCTGGTATTCGCAAAACTTAGAGTTTGTCCGCGATGCCTAGTCCAGTGGGGTTACCATATTTGCGATTGATGCAACATGGTGTTAGGTTTAATCAGGCTCCATATAGTCAAGAGACCGATTCCCGTCTACTACGTTGGGCTCAATCCAAAGCTTTGGTCAAAGCAGCTGTGCTGTTTAAAATTTCTGCATTTTGTTATTGAATGACCTGGTCCCAGCGTAAACATTAACTTTTTATCTTTTGCAATTCTTGATTGATGGGTGTATCACAATAACTGCGGAATGAAAAGTGGCGGAATTCATTAATTACGCCAAACTGTTCTGCGTAATTCATTAATCACGCCTAACTTTTCAGCGTGATTAATGAATCACGCCAAACAGAAATTAATGAATTTAGCTTGAATTTCTTTCAGTTTTAACTAAATTAATTAAAGTGCTTTAATTGAAATTTTAGCTACATTAACTTCAAATTGACTACATTAACCCCTAGAGCACTAGAAGAAACTTTTAATAGAGAGTATACAACAAGTTAATAGGAATACCAAAACTGCTAAATTAATTGCAAACTGACTAAATTAACCAATGACAAAGTATTGGTTTTTGTGGTTAAACAGGTCAATTTTAAATCTAGGACAAAATGGCTAAATTCATTAATCACGCCGAAAGCAACAGGTCAAAGAAACCCGCATAAGCTATTCTGCAATATCGGAGACAAAACAATTTTTTAACCCTTAGTTTCCCTTACTTAGCTAGCTTTCCAGGCCTAACAATAAAGGTTATTTCTCAACAATGTGCTACCACACTAAACCGGTAAAACCGAAAGTATGCACGTTCCTGGAGCAAGCTCCTGATTTGATCGTTTTTTGAAACAGACCTATTTTGGCACTAGTGTTTGCACTTCGGCGGCTTGTTTGCCTTTTTGGAAAATTGCTGCAAAAATGAGTCCTTTTAATTGGCCAGTGGCTTGTTACTTTCATTTAAGTTCTGTTAAACAAAGGCCATGGTTCTCATTGGAGAACTCGTCGATTTTCTGAATGGCACGAAGCTACACCGTCGATACGTCGAAATGTCGGTTGGAGCTTTCATTAACCTTCAAAACGCTTTCACAGACAACACTAGTCAGTTCAGATGAGCAGGATGGAAAGTTGCTTTGCTAGGTAGCAGAAGAATATAGTTTACGATTTTCGCTTTCTTTTGTGCAACATTATTATACACACACACACACACACACACACACACACCCACACACACACACACACAGACACACACACACACACACACACACACACACACACACACACACACACACACACACACACACACACAAACACACACACACACACACACACACACAAACACACACACAGAAAAACACACACACACACACACAAACACACACACACACACACACATATATATATATATATATATATATATATATATATATATATATATATATATATATAGCATATTAAGAATAATTAGTGCATGCAACGAAATGTATTTATTGGGTTGCAGCTTTTTCACTAGAAAAGGCAACCCTGTAATTTGACTGTGTCCGTTATTTCTTTGATGGGTTACCGATTTTTCCACAAGTCGGAGAGGGGCTCCTCCCCGTTACTGTATGCTGTAAAGTTGGTGGTGACCTACCAAGCTTTACGAGCGGGAAACCGTGCACAAGGAAAGCATGGAACGTTGAGGAGGTGTAGTTCCAGTCAATCTATGCAAACGTCGCCAGAGAATTGCCTAAGTGAACCCTACCGAACGGAGTTAAATCGCCGATGAAGAGCAAAGACTGAGATAAAGGTGAACTACCCCAAAAGAGCAGAGAGAAATACAAGCCCCAGAAATTTACTAAACAGTACACACTTAGAAACTAACCGACCTATAACAGTCCAGCTCAGAAAAATCCTTACCTACCGATTATACAATTCAAAGTCAAAAAGCTAGTAAAACGAAGCAGTTAAGGTCTAAAATAGACCTTATTTACTAAAAAGTACTTGCTTGACAATGGCTATCCCCGAAAAAATGCGTAAGGAAATACAGAATATACTAACCTGCAGCAAAACAGAACAGAACTTTTGACATTGACTTTGACATTTGACTCAAAACAATCGACTTTTAGAAGAACAAAAGAACTAACACTACAAATAAATTCACATAACCTTTAAGTGCGTCCCTAAGCCGTCACGGCTGTATACAAGTAGTCACAGAAGCTTATGAAAAGTTCGCATTAAAAGTTCAATAAAAAAGCTGAAATAAATTTTGAATTACAATTAAGTTGGCTCAGCAAGGTCACCTGGGAGCTGAAAGGAAATTTTATAAAAATAGAAATAGTCACTATTTTATCAAAACGATCAAATAACAGAAACACGAGAGAAAAACACAGCCGTACCAATCAAAAAAGAAACACTATACTGAAGAGAACAGCATGTAGGCGATCATTTGTGCCTGACAACCAATTAAAGAAAATATTGCGAAGTTTTAGAATAATCTATTGGTTGCTAAGGCTGTAGAAATAGATGGCTACTGTTCCGATCTATCGTCCAAACAAACAGAACAAATTTCAAAGTATAACAGCGCCCCCTAGTGGCAGGGAGGTCTGACAAAGCTAGGGTCAATTTCAACATAGAAAATCTAACTATTTCAACATAATTTTCATTCAGAATAATTTCACACAATATAATATATCAAAAATGCGTTCACCTAGCATACATATTATTTCATGAAGAGCGGACGTAGCGTAGCCACGTTACAATGCGAAAGAAGTGCTAGATACAGCGATGTTACAAATCGACACAACTGAAAGTGACGGAAACCGCCCAGCATGTAGCTCTTTCGACAGTTTCATTGAGTAGACAAAATTCTAATACGGCTAAAGCGCCTAATTGCACGAAAGTAGAATTACTGATCTTCAAATTTGTCAAAAATGACCAAAATTAACCAAAAAACAAAAACTGAAATCTCTCAAAAATATGGTCAATATGGTACTCAAATGGAAACTATTTATGCGGAAAACACCGCCATATGTATATTGATTTGATCAGTAGCGTCTATTGAATGTTATCGCGATAAAGGGAAAAACAACGGCAACCTATTCTCACTTACCAAGTTTTATTACTCCCCCACCACTTGTCCTTACCTCTATCTCGAGGCTTATTTGACCAATTTGGTTAAAATTTCGCATGTATGATGGGCGTCATGGGAATGCCGCCGTTGAGTAGATAACATGTTGTAAATGGGCTGAAGTAGTAAATGTACGAAACTGATATTATGTCGCGGGATAGGAGGAAAACGACAGCGGCAACCCATTCGTGCAAATATGCCTGTTATTCATTAGCATATCATTGTATCATATTATCTCATATCATATGTCACATTTTAGGCTGTGTCCCATTTAAAGTAACATTCATTTGGAGTCCGCAACGTCACCAATCAGAGTAGCGTGGTAATTGCAATCCTAATACCAGTATAATAGTAGCTGATTAATGCACAGTTAAGCTAGTGCAAAGATGCTCGCTATCGACAATTAAAGTCTGACCAAAAAATGTAGAAAGCGAAATTGTTTGCTTTATATCTCGTAAACGCTTCAAGATAACTGCCATAAATTATATATTTTCTGAACCGGAATGATGAGATCTTTCTTCTCGTGAAAAAATTTTTTTGAAATTTCCGTGCGATTTCAAAAAGGGTGCCGCTTTTATATGTCAGAAGGATTGGTAAATGCTACACCTACGATTTTTCAGGAAAATTTTCCCCTTGACCGAATGTCCTACACACCAAATTTCAGCTTTGTTGGTTGAAAATTGCGTGAGTTATTCCATTTTTTAGATTTTCAAAATCCTTTGATCTTTGCCGCTTTTTCGACTTTGACTGGTTGTTACTCGCCACTCGCTCAACGAAAAAAATTTTTTGATTGGATTTTCAGGACCGCCTGGGTGTCCGCTTTCATCTGATATACGTGGTATTTCAAAATTTGAAAGTCGATTTTTTCGAAAAATACCACTTTTTGACCCAAAATTCCGGCAAAGCGAATCCACCAAAAGTGAATAAAAATAACATAATCATAAAAGTTCATTATGAGCTGAATCCAACGATATAAAGTTTTCGTGGCTACGACTTATATTGCGCCAGCAATGAATTTTTAAACATTTCCCTTATTTCAGCTGGTTTTTGCTAGTTTACGCTGGTTCAGGTAAATCTAGGCGGCAACATCAAAGGAAGCCAAAACCAGCTTGAAATAAGGGAAATGTTTAAAAATTCATTGCTGGCGCAATATAAGTCGTAGCCACGAAAACTTTATGTCGTTGGATTCAGCTCATAATGAACTTTATGATTATGTTATTTTTATTCACTTTTGGTGGATTCGCTTTGCCGGAATTTTGGGTCAAAAAGTGGTATTTTTCGAAAAAATCGACTTTCAAATTTTGAAATACCACGTATATCAGATGAAAGCGGACACCCAGGCGGTCCTGAAAATCCAATCAAAAAATTTTTTTCGTTGAGCGAGTGGCGAGTAACAACCAGTCAAAGTCGAAAAAGCGACAAAGATCAAAGGATTTTGAAAATATAAAAAATGGAATAACTCACGCAATTTTCAACCAACAAAGCTGAAATTTGGTTTGTAGGACATTCGGGCAAGGGGAAAATTTTCCTGAAAAAATCGTGGTTGTAGCATTTACCAATCCTTCTGGACATATAAAAGCGGCACCCTTTGAAATCGCACGGGAAATTTCAAAAAAATTTTTTCACGAGAAGAAAGATCTCATCATTCCGGTTCAGAAAATATATAATTTATGGCAGTTATCTTGAAGCGTTTACGAGATATAAAGCAAACAATTTCGCTTTCTACATTTTTTGGTCAGACTTTAGTTCTGCTTCAATTGGTGTCCACATAAAGAGACAGTCCAGCCGTCCAGACATGAATGAAAGCAACTTTCCAACCGGTGTTCAGATTGCTGCCATTGTTAAGTCTTGAAGTGATATGATTAATAGCAGCAGGATGCGTACCAGCACCCTCAGTTGCTCCACGCCGCAGCCATAATGCCAATGCCATAAGTGGGGGAATGCGTTTGCAGATCCCTCCAGACAAACAGAAACAGGTAGAAGCTCTCAGGGAGAAAAACAAGGTCAGATCATCTTGTCCAGAAGGAAATAAGGAATAGAACCCTTTGTGTCTTGTACCAGAAAATGAATGCTCATCAGCAAATGTTAGCGATTTTTGAAGGAATAATCTTAAATATCGCTACCAAAACTTTAGTTTTTTACTGGACAAAACTTAAGCAAAATTTGCTAATTTTGGAGCAGACCCCTTTACCGTTGGGGCTTTATTTGCAGGAAAATCCTCGTCGGCCCGAAGACCTCCCAGAATCGGACCCTGTATATGTATGTGTTTGTATGGTTACAACCTTACGAATTTCTTCCAGTCTCAGTGCGCTTTGTGTCTGATGATGGCTATGCTTCGAAAACGTGACACTCGGATTTTACATTTTTCCTAAGTAATATTAAAATCCTAGATAGATTAGATGAATAATATTAACATTTTGTACTTGCTATATTTCCATTATACTCGTTGTTGTTCAGCAAATATATCTATTAGTTGTGTAATTTCATAGGTCAGCACAGTTCCTAGGTTAGTTTGAGTTGGTTAATTAGTTTGCCTAATTATTATTTTCAGGGGAGTCGGATGTCACGCACTCACTAGGCTTCTCATACGTTGCGAAGCTTTCATGGTCGGCTGCTCTGACTGGACGGTTATATATTCACTCGTGTCGCTGTGTTCCCCGCTTGAGCTGCTATCGCAGGACAACTGTGTTCATTGTAAGTAAGTTGTCAGTAGCTCAGGTTGCGAAAATTTAGACTTCCGAATCGAATCTTTTTTTATACTGTCAAGTTTTTGCTTTGGTAAGCCTTTCTTGATTTTTCTATGAAGATGCAACAACCAGCAATCTTTATTTTTCGTTCAATCACTTTGTCCATTTTCTAAGTATGTCACCGCCTCTATAATCTAAGGTCAAAACGCTGAAATGTTTTAGTCGTTCGTTTGTATATATACGTAGTATTGCGTGTGGGTTTGAACCAATACCAATTTTAGACTACAGACAGTTTTTCGAACAGCTTAGTTTTAGTACAGGTATATAAATGGGGCGCCTGAGGCAAATCTGTTTGGTTTTGTGTGTGCAACATGTTCAGCACTTTCATACAAACGGGTTTCATGGGTGTATCACAATAACTACGGAATGAAAAGTGGCGGAATTCATTAATTACGTCAACGTGTTCGGCGTGATTCATTAATCACGCCAAACTTTTCGGCGTGATTAATGAATTTAGCCATTTTGTCCTAGATTGAAAATTGACCTGTTTAACCACAAAAACCAATACTTTGTCATTGGTTAATTTAGTCAGTTTGCAATTAATTTAGCAGTTTTGGTATTCCTATTAACTTGTTGTATACTCTCTATTAAAAGTTTCTTCTAGTGCTCTAGGGGTTAATGTAGTCAATTTGAAGTTAATGTAGCTAAAATGTCAATTAAAGCACTTTAATTAATTTAGTTAAAACTGGAAGAAATTCAAGCTAAACTCATTAATTTCAGTTTGGCGTGATTCATTAATCACGCTGAAAAGTTAGGCGTGACTAATGAATTACGCCGAACAGTTTGGCGTAATTAATGAATTCCGCCACTTTTCATTCCGCAGTTATTGTGATACACCCATCAATCAAGAATTGCAAAAGATAAAAAGTTAATGTTTACGCTGGGACCAGGTCATTCAATAACAAAATGCAGAAATTTTAAACAGCACAGCTGCTTTGACCAAAGCTTTGGATTGAGCCCAGCGTAGTAGACGGGAATCGGTCTCTTGACTATATGGAGCCTGATTAAACCTAACACCATGTTGCATCAATCGCAAATATGGTAACCCCACTGGACTAGGCATCGCGGACAAATTCTAAGTTTTGCGAATACCAGAGGCAGCTTCGCAGAATTTTGGTCTGTTGTGTTTAGACATCGACCAGGAATTAACCGTGGGGGACATCAGCATTGCGAATTCGGTAATGTTGCCGATGAGTTTTGGTAGGTTATGGCATAGACTTAGAATTCCGCTTATAAGTGTTCAGTTGTCGGGAACTCGATTAAATAAACAATTCGGTGCATATGCTATCTCACAACTATTCACACAGTACGCGAATGAGAACATTTTGTGATTCCCACGAGCTTCCATGCCACTCATCGAGAATCAACCAGCGTAGAGTAAGCTCACTCATGTTACGAATGAGCGCTACTGCGGTGAACAACAAGTGATGAGACAGTCCAGCATTTCCTCACGCCAGTTTTGTCACGAATTGCCCTCTAAGTTATAACCAGTCTGCTTTCGATTCCGGGCAATTGAGAAGAAAATTGAGTTCGCAATGGTGGCCAAAAAGAATTTGGTATTCAGAAGCAACAGGTCAAAGAAACCCGCATAAGCTATTCTGCAATATCGGAGACAAAACAATTTTTTAACCCTTAGTTTCCCTTACTTAGCTAGCTTTCCAGGCCTAACAATAAAGGTTATTTCTCAACAATGTGCTACCACACTAAACCGGTAAAACCGAAAGTATGCACGTTCCTGGAGCAAGCTCCTGATTTGATCGTTTTTTGAAACAGACCTATTTTGGCACTAGTGTTTGCACTTCGGCGGCTTGTTTGCCTTCATAAGTTGACTAACAATGTTCTAAAAATAGCTCCTCCAACGATGCCCTGCCAGCCCGTTCGTAGCCCCCATGACCCCTCACAATTGGTCAAGAGAGTTTTAACTGCATTAACTATTCGTGTAAATATCACCAGATTTCTTCATCATTTGTGCATTAAGGAGTATATACGGCAATTTAGATACAACTGCGGTTACAGTAGTTCTGAAAATCCGCTGTAGTGTGCTCAAAATGTTTCCTAAACGTATTCATTGCAGTCCTGTCCCATAAGCCTCCTAGTGATGCACCTTTATGTTTTCCTTTTAAGTTGGTTCTTATTAGAACGTTTGAACGCTAGAGTAAATTCTAATCGACTTTTCGTGGTGAAGCTGCCGGTCGCAAAAATTAGTCAAAGAGTCAAGGTTTCGTGCTCTCATAAAACCACAGAACGATTCACACACATTTATCCACTAATTAACCCTCATCATGACGGAACAGTTGTTTTGATGTTGCTGTTGCAAATCCTTCAATTTTTCGGCAGCATAACACTACCCAATCCGGTTTCTTATGCTTGAAACGTAACATATTATAGTGACTTTTGCTCAACGCTGATGTTTGTTTATGTTAACAAAGTCTGATCAATCATTTATTTGCATTTCATTGTATACACATTTTAGGTTCTGTCCAGTTAAGGTAAAATGCTTTTGGCTTTCGCAAAATCACCATTCAGGGTAAGTGTGGAAATTGCAATCCAGCTGCCGGCGTAGTAGTCATTGATTTGACCACTGTTTAGCTTGGAAGCAATTTTGTCGAGTGCCTGTTGCTGTCCGGAAGCTCCACTATCCACGATAAGTGCTGTTCCAGTTGGTGCCCAAATAAAAGCGTTGTCTAGCCATCCCCCGTGAATTGACGCAACCTTACAGCCAGTGCTAAGATTGCTGTTGGAGTTGACCTTTGGTGTGATGTGTTTGGCCACACGTGCGCTATAGGTTCCAGCGCCAACGCCTTCAGTAGCTTCATCTTCAAACCAGAGAGCATCCAGAGTGACACGCCAGACACCTCTTGAAGCTTCGGCTCCAAACTCTGCGGCTGGAGTACCACTTCCAGAGCAGCCTGTCGAACCGCCTGACGATGGATTAGACTGTGATGGCTTCCACCAGTTTGTTGTAAGACCAGTGTTGGGGCATTGATTGGCTTGAAGAACCTCATAGGTCGTCTTGATCAGATTATTCCACTTGCTTGTGTAGTCTTCGCCAGAGCCATATTTAGACTTATACTTGGCCATGTAGTTTCTGAAAACTCGCCAGTGTGCTGGTGAGAAATAGGAAGGATTAGAGCAATCCCAACCTCCCCAGCAGCTTCCCAGTTTCAACATAAGTCTGCCGCCGCCTTGAACGGTATTGAAGTCCATGAAAGCCTTGCAGCTTTGATATGCCCATTTTGCAATAGCATCCCACCATGAGTAGCCTTTTCCCTTCGTAGCTTCCACCAGCAGAATCATTCCAAGAATAGCATCCTCGTCGCCGTCTGGTGCTGCACCGGAACCATGCGCTGATCCGATATTGTCATCAAACTTCCAGTGAGGAAGGCAGTTATTTCCTCCGCAGTAACCTCCGTTTTGACAACTGTCACCGCCATTACTTTTTTCACACATTCGCTTCCATCCATTGAACAGCTCAACAGCATACTTGATTGAGGTTTCAAGGTTGCTTCCACCAGCAGCAACTGTAGCTCCAGCAATGAGAAGACCATAGCCCTGACCTTCAGAGATGACACCACCAGCAGCACCTCCAGAGCTGTGGACGGCTCGAATGCTTCCCAGCGAGGATGACCCTACTATGGTAGTTAAGCCATTAACAAAGTCCTTTAGTCGCGTAGATCCTGATTTCATGGATACCTTTGCTTGCAAAAATCCCTTTGGTTGAACATTATCGGCAGGGTCACTATCGTCATTGTCATCGTCATCATCATCGTTGTCGTCATTATCATCATTTCCACCGCATTGTGTTGAAATGCTAGTTGTTCCACGAACGTTGAAAACGAAACTGCTTCGGCTTTCATCATTTAGCTTCATCACAAAATTCGATCCTGACTGCGAAGAGAGGGTTGCTCCCCAAACTTCTCCACTTGAAATGGATCCACCTCCACCAACTTTTACGGTAACCTTAGAGTTTGCTTTCCATGGTTGCACAGTGACTGTTCCAGTGCAGCCGCTTCCCCAACAGTTTTTGGACAGACTGCATGTTTGTCCGTTATTGTTGTTGTTGTTATTGTTGTTATTGTTGTTATCGTTGCCACCATCGCAGTTCACTGTCGGGCTTGTGGTACCTCGGACAACAAATACAAACTGGCTTCGATTTCCGCTTTCAAGGGAAACCTTATATGTACCAGATGATTTGCTAACAATTTTAGCACCCCAAATGTCATTATCGGCTATGCTGCCACTATTTCCAACGTTGACAGTCGCAACTGAATTTGCTTGCCAAGGAGACACCTCCACTGTGACTGTGCATCCATTATTCCAACATTTCTTCGAAGCACTGCAGCCAGCATTTGCAACGGCTATCAAGCTGAGGAAAACAATTGCGTTGTGGACAACCATTCTAGGAAACAAAAGTACTATTATTCCAATGCAATTACTTATGAGCTGATTTGCAGATTAGTTTATTTTTTCAGTTCATATTGAATTCATATATTCATTTAATGTTATTTCATGTTTTCAGTTTCGGCTCGAGCAAGCAAGCAAGCAAGCACCAAGACCCTTAGCAAAAATCAAATTTATGTTAATAAGCGCAAAAGTTTCCTTTTCATTTCTTGGTTACTGTGTATCTGTCGCAGTCTAAAATCATTTTCCGTCTAATCGCAATTAGACGGGGAATTTCAGTCTAACCGCAATCGGGCTAGTCCAGACTGATCGAACATGAGGGCCTACAGAATTAACACTTTAACTTTTAATTTGCCTTAATTTAGTCTTTAGTCCTTTAGTCTGCTCTCAAAGTAAAAACTGATAAAAAGTTACAGTATATAACATTATTCGAAACGGTAACAGTATATCACAAATAACTGCGAACCCTCACAGAAACTGTTTTTATTTTAAGAACTTTTATGCAATACATTGGATTTTCTTGTTAAAATTATGTCCTCTCAAGTGCTCAATACGTGCAATCCAAACTTAAGCTCGATTGGTCAAGTTTTGAAAGCTTTAAGCTTTTGGATGTCTTAAAATTATAGTAAATATAGATGTGTGCACTAAAGTCTTCAAGCTTTCAATATCTAAACGAAAAGAATCTCTACAATGTTTTCAAAGCTGTTCATTATGTTAACGCAATATCTCTTCTACTTCCTGTGCCTTTCTCCGTATTTTATAAACCAAAACATTTTATATCAAAATGCAATCAGACGGTGCACCGTTTCGCCCAATTGCAATTAGACGAACATTGGTACGTCTAATTGCAATTAGACTGAAAATTTTCAGTCTAACAGCAGTTCTCCCAGTCGCATGCTATTAGACTAGCCAAATTGCAGTTAGACTGAAATTCTCCGTTCAATTGCAATGTTAATGCTAATGCTAATGCTAATGCTAATGAAAATGCTGTTAGACTGCGACATATCGATTGCTCGTTGATCTAATCTAATCTAAGACTTAAATTTTAGTTTTGAGCAAATGTAGTATGGAATATTTTTCTGACTTCTGATTGAAAGGAGACTGTTGCTTCGATGTATTAAGAAACTGCAAAGTTAACAGGTTAGCGGATTTCTCAAAATCCAGTAACTATCAACAAACTTACGTTCACAAAGCAATCGTGCACTCTTACCTGGAACTCGACAGTCGGATGAAGAAACACCACACACTATTGCTTATATAGCAGTCCATAACCTTATATCCGAAATGTCGAACTGGAACTAAACCACCTGGTATAACAGCACATACCAGGTGCTTGGAGGCAAACACTAAAGCCATGTAGCATTGACATTTCACCAAACATTTAGAATGCGCTTTGACGTGCAAATGCTAAGTAAGTTCATTTTACCCGATTCACCACCCACCTCATTATGAAACATTCGCGATGGTTGGTTGTGAGCTCACAGTCACACTCGAAAGATATAGAAGTAAACGTTATCTCAATTGAAGTAGACGTTATCACATCTTACGTATGCGCTGGATCTGGAGTTCTGGCGCAGGTGACACAAAGTGCTCGCGCTAGTCTTTAACCTCATGAGCCATCGAAAGTGATACCGTAACGTGGTAATTAGCCTAAAGATGGGGATTTCTTCTTCTGCACACATAATATTGGCATATGACTCAAGTCAAGTTGAAATTTGATGAAGCTTTCCAAAGAAGCTTAGTATACTAAGTATACAAAGAAGCTTAGTATAAGAAGCATACTCTGCGCAATACGTTTCAAGTCTTTGCAAGTCTCATTCAAGTCATTTTACCTCTGGACAGATTTTGCCAATTTCTGACAGTAGGGAAACCCATTAAAATGATCTGTTTAAAGTTTTACATATTTGCTGCTGGAGACATTGAAGGTTTTTGCTACTTTCTAAACGTTATCGCCTGACAACTAAAGAAGTTAATAAAATTCGGGTTGCAGATACCCTTTAACTAATTGCTGTATGCCGAAATGTGATTTCATAAAATACATGACGTCCTAGCTCTGAAGTAATGAATGAACAATACTCGTTCAAAGTTAAGGAATTCTTGAAGATTCTATAAAGGGATCGTCCCCTTAATGATTGGTGATTCCTTTAGAGTCATCAATTTTGAACCGTTATTACTCATTCCTTGGTTCGAGCTGAGAAGCACCGTTGAGTTGTTCGATCACCGACCATCTCCGATTTTCTCATTTTCATTTTGTAGTCCCCATAGGTCCCCAAAACAAGACAGTTGCGTTTGTTGCAAGACTTTCGCTATCATTCACAATAGTCCTCCAAAGGTGACCCCGACATGTGTTAAACATAGGAAAACGAAAAAGTTAGGAAAATTTCGTGGTAACCAAAAGTTTGAGCGCTGTGCAAGAGCAAATGAGCTATAACGTGGCAAAATGTTAATCTGGACTAGGTAGCGTGTTAATATCTATATATTGTGTTTTTGCGTTAGCTCAGCGAATTTCTAGAAATTTTAAAAGTTGGGTGAAGGCGGATTTTGCACAAATTTGACTTACAAGAACGTCACCAAAGAAATGTTTCGTCGTGGCCTGAACTAACCGTTTACTGCACAGATTTCGCGTATAGATATTAACACAGTACACGAATAGAGGTTCAATTTGCATACGCAAAATCTATACTGTTACTTGTGAGTAGTTCACAGTTTTGGTTACCGCGTTGGCGTTTTGCCTCAAAACACGTCGTTTTCTGAATTTTTTGTATATAATGGTCCATAAGTCGGGTGAAAGCCGTAACCTAATTCGGTGTGCCGGTTTGCACATATGAAAGGAAGATGTGTGCTAAATTTCACTGCAATTGCTGGTGTTTAACTGTGGACGCATGCCTCAGTGCGATGACGGAAGCCTATAGTCAAAAATAGCAAACTTTCTCCGGAAGCTTGGCTCCGTAGCCGTTTCGCGGAATTGTCTATTGGCCACTGCCGACGTCTCCAGCCGCTACACCAACATCCCACATCGCCTAGGCCTTGAAGCATTTATTCTGTCCACTTGAAATCACCAGGGGTCAATTTCTTCCCAGTTCCACCAATAGTACAGTTTAACTCTGATGCACTGGACAGAAATAAAGAGGGGGTGAGGGTTAGTTAAATGAAATTTTATGTATTTTTAATTAAGTATTCTATGCATTAGCAAATAAATTTCACTTATCAATTAGAAATTTATTGAAATTATTAGGAATCTAACTATATATCAATCGATTGAGTCAAGTTATTTAAATTGTAAGAATATAAATAATTATTAATCCGTTTTTAAAGGGAAGTTAAATTAGAATAACTTTCAAATTTTTCGACTTATATACAACTTTAATGTTTTTATGGTAACATTATTAGAAACACTAATAGTAACATTAATGTAAACTTATATTTTTATAACCTACAAAGCTAAAATGTAAACTCTGCAGCAAGTTATTGTATCAGCAGTTTTTGGCAAATAATTTCATTCTTAATACTTTTAACGTTACTTTGTTACTTTTAAAACACGTTTTTAGCATTCACCCCTCTTTATTTCTGTCCAGTGGAATTTCTGTGTCTGTAATGATTAAAGTGTGGTTTCCGCAAAAACGCGACGAATTTTTTCCAGCGATTCACTGGAGGATTGCCCTTTAACAGGTTAGCATAAGACATAAGACATAGCATAAAGCCTCTAAATACTACAAAAATTTGCTGCAATTCAAGCGGCCTCCGAGGCGCAATGATTTCGTAATTAATGAAAACAAGGATTTTCAGTTCAGTGCAAGCCAGGTCAATACCGTATTGGAAATTGGCTTTCTATTCGCCAACGAAGTCGTCGTTATCAGTGCTGACAACAAGAATAAGGTTAATGTTGGCACTCCTGCTGTAAGCCAATACTATAGGCCGAAGGGAATGCATTTAACTGCTCAGGCCCCCAATGATCCAGATCACACATTTCCTGTCGCTAGTAGGTTCAAACTTCGCTCAATTAAAAATTTAATTTTTACTTTTTTCGTTCGCTGTATATTTTTACAACTTAGTTTTTAAATAGCATTTTAAAAATTTCTAAAATTGTTTAAACGTTTTAAATATTGATCACACTTGATGATAGATAAACACCTTTTTGTCGGCTCGTACAGAAAATGTAACTATAATACGAACAAAACAATGTGAGTACAAATTTTGGCCACATAGCATCACACTGCGCAGAACAACTTTTGTAATAGAACGCATCGAAACATTTCCTGTTTCAGACGACTCCAAAATTGAGCTTTACTCCAAAGGTTATGCTATAGATGACCAAAGTTTGTATACACATTTCTGGTCGGACAAAAGGTTCGTAGTTATATCTTAATTTGTAATCTTTAGACGCGAAACTGAATCCATCTGGTTATATGGTTTTGCAGCGGAAAAGCCGACGCAGTCGATCCTGCGAAAAAAGACCAACTTTCCAATTTAGATCTAAAAGATCTTTTTCCGAATCTTGTGTTAGTGAACAGAATTTTGGAAAGCATTCTAACTTTGATAAACATTCACGAGAGCGTGTCAGCATCTCGAGAAGTGGCCCTTTGCACTTATATTTATCAGCCCAACGCTTTCATAAAGCTACATCGGGAAGGCATGTTAACGAGTTATTGGACTTCCTGCCTAAATTGTTACTTTGGAGTGGCAAAGGTTCAGTTTTCGTGGTTTGCGATGGTGGCCCAGACTAGTCGATCAAATCCTTTACGAACATTCTTATGTGGGGGCGTCTTTGGCATAAACTCAATCTGGATTGCCTGGTCATTGCGGCGTTCTGTCCAGGGCATTCAAAATACAATCCCATTGAACGTCGCTGGGCTCCCTTGTCGAAATGGCTATCAAACGTTATCCTGCCAATTTATCTTCCTGGAGAAAGCCAACCTCCCTGGGAACAAAAATGCCCTGATAATATTAAGGAAGAAAAAACTAAGCAAGTTTTTGATAATGCTTGCAACATTGCTTTTTTTTGCGCGAAATATTTGCGCGGCGATATTTTTGATGGTTTTGAGCCAATTGTAAAAACTGTTCCGAGCGATTCGGATAATTTTGATGAAATTTCCGAGGTTGAATACGAAAATCTGCATGCTGTTTTAAAAAGTTTATCCAAAGTTACAATCAAGAAAGAGGCTAGTCTTGTGAATGAACTTCGATTTTATTTGAAACATATCAACAGAACTTCTTGCAAATTAGAAATTGTAAAATGCCGATCGAATTCCTGCTCCTGTTCCAGTCTTCCCTGCAGATCGACGCAACTAATGCAGTTTCTTGACCGATTTGAAGGATGGCTACCTATTCCCCAACTTAGCTCCCTTCCAGGAAAATCGCCCCATTACTAAACTTTGAAAGAATTTTTGATTTCCCCCAGTGGACTCCAGTCCCAGCAAGAGCAATTGTTTGGGCACTGCCTTGAAGGTTGCAATTATCTGTTTGCTTCTGTAACAGACAAGCGCAAACATAAGCTTTTAATGCACTAAACGGTTATAGTAAATGAGGGGTTTTATGCTATTGTTACATTTGTTATTGTGTCTGTGCAGTGAAAAAATTTTGTACATATCCGAAAAGCTTTAATGAGGTGCCTCTGCCTCTGCAAGGGGTGAAGTCCACTTTGGGGGCACTCAACCAAAATAGCAAATACACCTTCCAAACTCATTTAATACAACAGTTGTTGTTGTTGTTATTTAATACAGATCATCTCAGAGCTTTTTTCCGAATGAGCTTAAACTACGTGTATGCTCAAATCAATTTATTGCTTTTGCATGGACTAAAGAACCAGTTAATTTTTGAATTAAACCAGTTAATTTTAGCTGACTGTACTCATTCGGAAATAGGCGTCTGTCACCTGCTAGAGCTAGACCACGCTTACTTTTATTTTGGATGATCGCAACGTTTGAAATTTCTTCACCAAATGATCAACCAACTGGTCAGCTGTTTCAGAAAAGCTATGGTTATCATAAATGTACCAAACGTGAACTGAATAAGCAGATCCCATAAAGTAGACTTGCGTGTGCCTGTCCTTTTGTATTTCTTCAGGGTTGACAAAGTTTTTCGCCGACACTTTGTCGACCCACACGGGCTCTTTTTCTGATTCAGTATCGTTAGTGTAAATAATAACAGCAAGTTTCTGAGAACACATCATAAACTTAAAACTCAAACACAGTTAACAAAGGCCAACTTAATTCTCTGAAAGTAAAGAAACAAAAGTGTATAAACAAAAGCAGTCGACGGAAATTATCAGAAGGTACAACTTGTAGAATTTGAAATATTCTAATTTTCAGTTGGTTAAATAGTAAACAAAACATAAAATTAATGCGTAACAATAAAAGACAGATTAGACAAATTTTAGTAAGAGGCAAATTTCAGACTCTTCATTTTGGGTATTATCAAACTCTCCAGTTCCTCCAATGATAAATGAAATGCAATTAAAACCAAATCAATTAGTTCAAGCTCTTTTCAGCTTCCTCAAGTTAAAGTGAGACTACGTATTACTTACTGCTAGATAGTTTATTCATCATTGAAAACTGTACAGTTGCCCAGTTTGTAGCAAAGCTGGAAACAGTGTAATACACAGCTGTACCTGAGAACTAAAGTCAGTTTTAAGAAAAAGTTAACATACAGCTTGGTCAGTCAGTATTTCAATACCAACAAATGTAAGCGCTTAGAGACCAATCTTCACGTTTTTGCATTTTGGTAAAAACAGCGCAGACAAAACTGCCGAAAGAAAACGCATTTTTGCAGCAACCAAAACGTATATACGCATGAAAACAAACCGTATCAAAATAAGCGCATATGCGCTTTTAATTTTGAGCACACCCCTTAGCTCCATATTTGACTACTGTGACCAACTGGGTGTACCTAGCTGCAAGTTGTATTCAAACTTGACCTTTAAAGGCCAGTTCACACTAGGCAACTTCGGGGCAACTTAGTTGAAGCAACTTGGTTGCTTCAACCACGTTGCTCCAAAGTTGCCCAGTGTGAATGTAGTAGCAACTGAGAAAAAAGTTGCCGCAACCAAGTTGCCGCGATCGCGCTTGGGGCGATTTCTAGCGGCAACTAGCACGTTGATTGGTCGATTCAAATTATAAAAATAGGCGCGCAGGAATTCCTGCATTTGATAGGCTGTTGCTTCAACTAGTTGGTTGAACAGGTTGTGCAAGTTTCTGCAACTTTTTCTTGTGGCAACTTAAGTTGCGGCAACGAAGTTGCTCCAAAGTTGCATAGTGTGAACTGGCCTTTAGTCAGCAATAATGGTGTACAAATAGATATCCGAACATTTGACGTGTCTTTGTTGCTATTATTATTAGCAAAAACACGAATTTTCAAAATTTGTTAATTACGGATTCCTGCCCCAGAGCAATTTCGAAATCAAAGCTAACGAAGATCAGTTGGTTTAGTTAAAATTGACTTGTCATAAGCGGTAATCTGTAGGGCTTAGAATTTTAAATTAGGCCTCCCAGGTTTCAAAATCAAAGACCACTGATTTCTACTTTACAAAACACTCAAATTTGCTGTTCTCAAACATCAAAAATGTTATGAAAATGTAACTAAAAAATTTCAAAGGCATAAATTAAAATTCCGTTTCCTACAGGCCACCGCCACCATTTGAAACCGTCTTTGTAATATAAGGTGTACGCTAAACCGCACCGTTTTGCCATTAGCGAGGTTTCTCTGGCGCACGAAAAAATTTTTCCATTTATTGGAAATTTGATCACTGCTTCTACCAAAATTTCTTTCTCGGTGGACTAGGTTCCGCCATTTTGCAACGAAAGTCTTCGTTAAATTTAGACCGCAATTGAACTAGGTTTAAAATTTCAGCACAAGACCATTTCGAGCTTCTATCGCGTTTTGAATTCATGATAAATTTAGGGGTATGGGGTCTTGTCTCGTTTACCCCCCCCCCCCCCCCAGTACCTTAAAACTTGACCAAATGAGCTAAAATTTGGTGTGGGTATGTTTTCGACCACGCTGAGTTCGAAAAATTATTTGTGTTCGATTTTGTTGAAAAGATGTATATAGGGGTTTTCAGGGTCGTAGAACACGAATCTGGAGTCCGTTTTTCGTTTCAGCTTTTCGTTAGCTCAGAATAAGCTTACATCTTAAGCTTAAATCTTTAGCTTATACTGAGCTAACGAAAAGCTGAAACGAAAAACGGACTCCAGATTCGTGTTCTACGACCCCGAAAACCCCTATATACATCTTTTCAACAAAATCGAACACAAACAATTTTTCGGTTTCCCTTGGTCCCCTCTTAGCAATCGAAAAATTTCGAATTTCGCGAAATCGAAAAATATATAAATATAAAGCGATATTCGAACTCAGCGTGGTCGAAAACATACCCACACCAAATTTTAGCTCATTTGGTCAAGTTTTAAGGATTTTGAGTACTGGGGGGGGGGTAAACGAGACAAGACCCAAATTTAGTAAATAGAACTGCAACAAAAATGGACGTAATGGAGACCCAAAACAGAAAGAAACAATCATGACGAATTGAAGACTAATAACAGGGTGTAAGCACCGACCGATCAGGTAGCGCCTCTGTGAAGTAGCGCTAGCCAATCAAGCATGGAAGTGTTTTGAAACAGCCAATCAAAGCTAACCAAACTGAAAGCCTTTTTCTAACCCTAGTTCTTTTCCCTTTTCTATTCTTTTCGCGCGAGCACCGAGTTAAAAAGCGTTTAACTCGTTTAACCCCAGCTAGTTAAAATTAACTCATTTAACTCTTTTAACCCTGGCGCGAAAAGGATCGAGTTAATTTTAACTCGTTTAACTCGCGCGAAAAGGCCCTGAAACATAAGGTTTATCTTAAGATAGAGCTTATCGCGTGTGAATAACTGTTAGAGGAAGGGGACAGTTTGCGAAAATTACAACTTCTCTGTGGAAAATAAGAAATTTTAAATTAAAATTCATTTAATTAAACTGACAATTTATATATGCATTCATGCTATGTATTCAGTAGTCACTGTAAAAATCAAATTATCTCGATCAGAAATGTAATGACAAAAATAAATTAAGGTTAAAAGTATAAAAATTATAATTCAAACTTACACAGCAGAGTTAACCATTTTCGAAATGTTCTTTACGTTTTATACAATGAATACTTTTAAAATCCATGCGTCCCTTGATTTCTTGCTTATTATTATTATATTTACGCAAATATAGACTATACAATTGCAATAAACATACGTATGCATGCACGTATGACTGTACATTTCATTGGTCAATTGATATTGTGTTACGACCAATCACAGTTATTGGGCCAATTGAGAGTTGGGCTCAGTCACACCAAACCTTCTAAACCTAAGCCTGCTAGTAATACTAAAGACTACTTTCGGTTACAATACCTCCAGTAAGATTTGAATCGTTTGCAAACGATTACTGCACTTATTTTACTCTAAGGAAGTGTTTAACTATGGTGCCTGTTGGTCTGCAGAAGGCGGACATATTTGTCACTCTTCTTATTTTTACCCTTAGAAACTGTGAAAGCACTGAATCCATGTAAAACATTGGCTTGGGTTAATTTCTTTGTGCTACATAAGTCAACAGACGTTAACAAAATGGTAACTTTCAATTTGGGCGACTACTATTTGATGAATCAAGAGTCCGCCTGTAATTTTCTTTATCGTTTTTGTTCTTTTATATTCTTTGTGATGCTTGAATTTGATTTTAACAGTTCGAATTTGGACTTTGCTAACTTGTGAGAAAGAATAAGCGATGAAGCTGTCTTTATTTGGAATAAAGTACATTTTCGTGTATTTTGAAAGGTTAGGCTGATAGGGGAATAAGTTTAGGTTTTATGTAGCGTCACACACCTTTGACGTGAACCTGCACTCAGTTAAAATTCACGCAAATCTGGTCTTTATTTCGAGTTACAGGCAAATAGCTCAAAACTTTGCTATTGTTGTATCACTGTTCTTAATTAATACTGCATAGCACCAATCCCATAGTTCTTATAGACGTCATTTGCTGTGCCACTACAAAAAACGTCAATGCAAATAATTGACAACGGTGGCAATTAAAGCAACTAAGACGAAACTTGCATGATGTTAGTGTATAGCGTGTGCCGTCATAGCTTCTGCTTCTGCCGATTACCTCCTACCAATTTGGCATTATTTGCATAGTCTTCATATTTTATTATATATTTACTATTATTTTACCGTTATGCATTGCAATGTTTCTTTGTTGATTAGAAACTCTGAATTTTAAATAGTTCGTTCGATAAGTGCATGCTGTAGTACTACCAGCACAAATCAGGGCAAAATGGCTTTAGCTTTTGCAAAGTCTCCATTTAGCGTAAGAGTGGTTATTGCCACCCAGCTTCCGCTATAATAATCATTTATTTGAGCACTGTTTAGTTTAGTAGCTATAGCGTCCAGAGCTGATTGCTGTCCTGATGTTCCACTATCTACAATAAGAGACGACCCAGTTGGTCCCCACATGAAAGCGTTATCCAACCAACCACTGTGAATAGAAGTAACGAAGCACCCAGTGTCCAGATTGCTGTTGCTGTTTATTTTCGGGGTAATATGCTTTGAAACTCGCGCACTGTATGTGCCGGCGCCAACGCCTTCTGTTGCTTCATCTTCAAACCAGAGGGCATCCAGTGCAACACGCCACACTCCTCGCGAAGCTTCGGCTCCAAACTCAGCTCCTGGAGTTCCGCTACCAGAACAGCCCGTTGATCCTCCTGATGACGGATTTGATTGTGACGGTGCAAACCAATTTGTTGTCAGGCCCGTGCTTGAACACTGGTTTGATTCTAGAACTTCATAGGTAGTTTTGATCAGATTGTTCCATTTGCTTTCGTAGTCTTCCCCATTGCCAAACTGCGACTTGTACTTGATCATGTAGTTTCTGAACACTCGCCAATGTGCCGGTGAGAAATAAGATGGGTTAACACAGTCCCAGCCACCCCAGCATGTTCCAAGCTTAAGCATCAACTTTCCACTTCCCTCCACAGTATTGAAATCCATGAAAGCTTTGCAGCTCTGGTAAGACCAATCAGCAATTGTATCCCACCACGAGTAGCCCTGTCCTGCTGTAGCTTCTACTAACAAAATCATTCCCAGTATAGCATCTTCGTCGCCATCAGGTGCAGCACCTGTTCCATACGCCGATCCTATGTTGTCATCAAACTTCCAGTGAGGTAGGCAGTTGGATCCGCTGCAGTAACCACCACTTTGACAGCTGCTTCCTCCGCTGCTCTGTTCGCACATCTTTTTCCACCCATTGAACAGTTCGACAGCGTATTGAATAGAAGTGTCAAGGTTGCTTCCCCCTGCTGCCACTGTAGCACCAGCAATCAAGAGACCATAGCCTTGTCCTTCAGAAATGACACCGCCCGCTGCTCCACCAGAGCTGTGGACGGCACGGATGCTTCCCAGCGATGATGAACCAACAACCGTTGTTAAGCCATCAACGAAGTCCTTCAGACGTGTGTAACCAGACTTCAATGATACTGTCGCTTCCAGGAATCCCTGTGGTTGTACGTTATCTGCTGGGTCATCGGTATCGTCAGAATCGTCACCGTTGTCGGTATTATCACCAGTATCATCGCCGCCATCACCTCCGCATTGGCTTGATACGGTGGTTGTGCCTCGAACGTTGAAAACAAAACTGCTTCTACTTTCGTCGTTGAGGTTCATCACATAGTTTGATCCAGACTGTGAAGAAAGTGTAGCTCCCCAGATCTCAGAGGATGAAATCGATCCACCGCTACCAACAGTAACTGTAACTTTGGAGTTGGCAACCCAGGGACTCACAGTCACAGTTCCAGTACATCCACTGCCCCAACAGCTACTGGAAAGGCTGCAGGTTTGCCCACTACTGTCACTGCTGTCGCCATTGTTGTTATCACTGTTGTCGCTGCCGTCGCAGGTGGCGCTCACAGTTGTTGTCCCTCTGACGTTGAAGACAAACTGTGTGTGGGATCCAGAGTTGAGCGAAACCTGATAGGTAAGGGACGATTGGCTGGTTATCTGCGCATTCCAGATTTCGTTGCTAGCAATGCTGCCACCACTACCAACCGTGACGGTGACGATGTCGTTGGCAACCCACGGTGATACAGCAACGGTTACTGTGCAGCCATCGTTCCAACAGCTTTTGGAAACACTGCATCCCGCGTTGGCCATGGCTATGAAGCCGAGGAAGATCGCTAGCACATATGTATTCATATTCTGAAATAATTACAGCGTTAACACTGATCGTCTGAAGTAGTTGCATCTCATGTTCAATTCAATGAATATAGTTATTGCGTTTTGCATATAGCGGTCTTGTGTTCATTATATGTCAAACGCTTCTTTTGCAAATTCTGCCGAATAACCAAAAGAATAAACATGCCCTTCTTTGAAAATTAACGAGATTAAAACATGTAAATCTCCATGAAACTTAATAACAATCTACGAAATTAAGCAGATATATTTTGCTTAGTTGTTACACTTATCTCATCAGTTTATGAAAACGCAGTTGTCAAGCCAACACCCATAACAGTATGAGGTCTTACCTAAATTGAAATGTTGGAGATGGAGACCTAATGATAATGTGAAGTACAAACGACCAGTTTTATACTAATGACGATGCAGAAAAACCCTAAATGTCACATCCGCCCTTCAAAGCAACCTGATCAAACATTCAGCTGGAATAAGGAAAGATCAGCATTTTCTGTGACATTTCAAACACGGATGTCGAGTCCAAGGACAGCTCATAAGTCATAAATTTATTATTTTACCTTTACAAAACTACAATCAAATATTGCTAACGGAAGAGTAAACTGCATTTAATGAGTGTCACTTCAGTTTGTCATAAGATTTTACAAACCTGGCTGACGTTATTTGTAAGCCATAGGTGCTGGTATCAAGCGAGCAAATTTTTCAACCTTCGGTGTCGTACCAGTGTACCAGTGTACCTAGCCAATTGGCTTGGCCCACTTTGTTCGTTGGTCGGCCCGGCGATTGGCCGGCCAGCTGCCAACGGCCAATGGCCGGCGAACAGCCTTCGGCCAACGGCCGATGACTGGCCAACGACGGTCAACGTGCAGTTTTCAAGAACAGATGCGAATTTTTCCTGCAAACCCGGAACACTGCTAAAATTTTGCTGTTCTTCTTTATCTTAAATGAATAGAGTTGGAGCCAATTGTCGGGCAAACTTTCGGATGAAGACCGACGGCCAAGCGTTGTTCGAGTGTTGACCGGCCGTTGGTCGAACCGGCATTCGGCACAAACCCAGCAATATTGAATGGTTATAATTTTGATAATTTTTGAATTTGATAATTTGAATAGTGATAGTTTTCGGGAAAGCAATAGCAATTAATATTTAGTTTGCTCTCACTATGAGTTTAACTATGTTATCTTGGATTTTCTAAAAAGTTATGCATTTCTGTATATAGTTAATCTTGAAGTTTTCACACTTCTTTGTTTGTATTATGGAATAATAATATTCGTCGCTACAGGTGTGTTCATGTTGACGTGCGCATTACATTGAAGTGATGGATAATATAAAGAAATGAAAATGTCAAAGTTTGGACCAATATTTCTTTCTAACAACAAGACAAAAAGCAGGCCAGCGTTGCTGAAGCTGTCAAAAACTTGCAAGCTTTGACTTTTCGGGAAAAGGTCCATTTTGGACCTCGAATACAAATTTTCGCTATTATCTTTTAAACCGTATGAAATCAAAGACTACTCTCAGGACTAAAGCTGCAGGTCTTGATGACAGCATTCCCAGACTACAAAGTTTGTCAGTGTAGGGCTATTATGATATGAGTTCTCTCGAATTAAGTCAAATCTTCAAAAACTGAAGCTGCTGTGCCATACGACTTTTTAATTTTTCCAAGCTAGGCGACGTCATTCTATCAAATACGAATTAATTTCAATAACAAAAGCCTCTAATCGCTTAAAACCAAATTACGCGAACCCAAACCAGAACATTAAAACGGGCTATTAAAATCGATTTGTCCCTTCATTGAGTGATTGGACTACGCATTGGCACAAATATAGCATATTGGTGTGGCCAAAAAGTGTCGGGTACTGAGATCTTAGCTACCCTCCAGTTTTGTGCAGCAGTCACTGTTGTGCCCACCCCCTCACTTTTTTCCAAACTATTAACGCAATTAATAAAACTTCTGATGGCTGCTTGTCTCTAGTTTCACGGTTTCATGGTTTTTAAATTGAGCATCGGTTACGTTAGTGCTTCTCTGGCCATTATTTACTCTCTGAAAATGGCTGCTAACTTGGTTTACGCTGTGAGTAAAGCAAATTGAATAAATGAGCACTGTTATATTGTAATATATGGTTATATTTTACCATGTTATATTGCAATAATACATTTAATAATATACTATGTTGTGCTATATAATATTACATTATATTGTATTATACATCCAAATGCAGTGAGCGTATTTGTTTTTGGTCAGTGCACAACCACTGTGAAGGCACAGGAAGTGACCTGCAAGAGTTTATAAAGTAGAGAGGCACAGACCGGGGCCAACCATTTATGGGACCATTTGTCTCGGAATTCTGAAACGCAAAATTTGCCCGGTCTACGTCTACCCTGGCTGAAGCTGGACCTGACACATATTAGTTTTAAACACATGCTTTAGACAAAAACCTTAATATCAGAGATGTCTCAAACTGAAACAAGAAAAAGTTGTCTCCAAAAGCTAAAGAGTAAGTTTTGGACGCTGTGACTGCATCCCAGTTAGGTACCGGCTACGCAGCACAGTTTATGTGTGAGTCTGTAGTTGGTGTTTTACCGAGTTCATCGGCAACTGTAAGCAAATTAGAGCTCAGTCAATATGATTACAGACATGGATTACGGTCCAGTTTCCTGCGACTTGGAATTCATAATTAATAAGAAATCGAAGTTTCATGAAAACATAAGTTTTCGAGATAATTGACAGAGTTTCTGGCAACAAAAGGGTTGTCAAGTCAGCAGCAGAGCCAACTTCCAGCACAATGTTTATAGAATAGAGAATGGCTGAAGAGTTGAGTTGCACAGGATCAAACTAAAGCTTATTTGACAAGTTCTAGCTTACATATTTCAGTTCAGCCAGAATGGATATTAGAACTCAAAATAGAAGTAGCAGGCGATGTTTAACATACAAAGAACTGATCCAACAGGTCTCCTATGCAATAGAGGCAAATAGATGGCAAAATAATGTATACTAGCCGGCCATACTGAGGTGTTACCAGAAAACTTTCTCCGACAATTCTGAGTCTAATTCATGTTAATTTGATCTCTACGGACAGGATGAGACCCTTCATTTTCTTGATTTTTGCAATTCCTGAAATCGTCAGCATTTTCGCTTAAACTCGTTTTGGCTATCAAATTTCAGGAAAACTGCCTGAATATTACTGGATAATTTATATTTATAGGCTTAAAACAGCTGTATCACGGCCAAACAGTGTTATAGAACTTTTTGCTGTATGAAATTACCGACTTAATTTCCGTTAGAAATCTGTCAAATTGCCTATCTTTTCAAAACGTCAGTGTAGTGTGCTTACAAACTCAGAAGCTCCATTGCCCGACATTTAGACCTTAATATTTCTAGCATATTGCTGGATTATTGCACTAAGAAGCACCCACTTCTGTCTTTTGTGTCTTACTTGTGCTATTATGAACACTGATTTGAATAAGCAAACCTGTAGAAAGTTGTACTTTTTGAACCCTTTAAAAGTCATTATTCGTCATATGAGCCTAAGCCGACTGAAATGTTTCTGTTGTGCCGTCGGAAATAGAGGGTTATTGCTTTCGTATTCGATTCAAGTAGCTAAATTCTACTTAATCTAGTAAAAACTTCATTGGCACATTCCCTTGAATTCTTTTGATGATGCAAACCTGTCATCATGTTATTCTGATTCTGCTTATTGCTTATTTTAGTCTGAAACTTTAAAGCCCTTATTTACTGGGGTTGCAATGGAATGTCCAGTTTTTACTTTCACAAAAGTGAATTATTACATTTTATTTTTCAAGTGTTCTATTAAGGCATTGCATACATCAGCATGTGTTCGATCAGGGCAAAATGCTTTTGACTTTTGCAAAATCTCCATTCAGCGTAAGCGTAGAAAGTGCAACCCAGCTTCCGGAGTAGTAGTGGTTGATCTCTGCACTATTTAGTTTAGAGGCAATCTTATTGAGGGCTTCCTGCTGTCCAGAAACTCCACTATCTATAATCAGTGCTGTGGCAGTTGGTCCCCACATGAAAGCATGATAGCGTCCCAGCCAATCGTGGTGAACAGAGGCGACGCTGCAGCCTGGGCTCAGATCGCTGTTGGAATGGATCCTTGGCGTAATATGTTTGACTACACGTGCACTATAAGTACCAGCACCAACGCCTTCAGTAGCTTCATTTCCAAACCAAAGAGCGTCCAGGGCAACACGCCAGACCCCTCTTGAAGCCTCAGCACCAAACTCAGCAGCTGGAGTGCCGCTGGCCGAACAGCCCGTCGAACCGCCTGAAGATGGATTTGACTGGGATGGTTTCCACCAATTTGTTGTAAGACCAGTGCTGGGACATTGATTGGCTTGAAGCACATCATAGGTCGTCTTAATAAGATTGTTCCACTTGCTTGTGTAGTCTTCTCCGTATCCGAATTTATTCTTGTACTTGGCCATATAATTTCTGCATACCCGCCAGTGTGCAGGCGAAAAGTAGGAAGGATTAGAACAGTCCCAACCTCCCCAGCAGCTGCCCAGTTTGAGCATAATTCTGCCACCGCTTTGAATGGTATTGAAATCCATGAAAGCTTGGCAGCTTTTGTAAGCCCAGCTTCCAATAGTGTCCCACCATGAGTAGCCTTTCCCTTTGGTTGCTTCTACCAACAGGATCATTCCAAGAATAGCATCCTCGTCGCCATCCGGAGCTGATCCAATGCCATGCACTGCCCCAATATTGTCATCGAACTTCCAATGAGGAAGGCAATTATTTCCTCCTGCGCAGTAACCTCCATGTTGGCAGCTGTCACCTCCGTTGCTCCGTTCGCACATGCGCTTCCATCCATTAAATAGCTCAACACCATATTTGATTGCTGTTTCCACATCTCCTCCCCCAGCAGCTACTGTAGCACCAGCAATCAGAAGACCATAGCCTTGCCCTTCAGAGATGACACCACCAGCAACTCCTCCAGAGCTATGAACGGCTCGAATATTTCCCAGTGATGACGATCCCACAATGCTCGTTAAACTATTAACAAATTCTACTAGCCGAGTATACCCAGATTTTAGAGATACTGTTGCTTGTAGAATACCACTCGGTTGAACACCACCAGTGTTACCGCATTCAGCTGAGACAGTGGTTGTACCACGAACGTTGAAAACCAAACTGCTTCGATTTTCGTCATTTAAATTCATGACGTAATTTGATCCAGATTGAGATGAAATGGTTGCTCCCCAGACTTCACCACTTGAAATGGATCCACCTCCTCCAACTTTTACAGTAATCTTTAAATTTGCTTTCCATGGTTGTACAGTGACTGTTCCCGTGCAGCCAGTTCCCCAACACTTTTTTGCCAGACCGCATGTTTGTACACTGCAATCAACTGTCGCACTTGTGGTGCCTCTTACAACAAATACAAACTCGTTGTGATTTCCGTTTTCAAGTAAAACTTTGTACAGCTGAGATGATTTGTATACGATCCTAGCATTCCATATTTCATTGTCAGCTATGCTTCCTCCATTCCCAATATGAATTGCTGGTTCAGAATATGCTATCCATGGAGATACCTTCACGGTAATTGCACATCCGTCGCTCCAACAGTTTCTCTCAATACTGCAGCCTGCGTATGCACAAGCCATCACGCTGAGGAATATAGTTGCGTTGATTAGATTCATGCTACAAAATAAGAGCACAATAGCCTTATTACTTTGATAAAATTCACTCTAAGAGAAGACAGGAGTCAAAATGTGTATGTATTCCATTATTAGCTTGTTTCAGCAGTTGTGATATTGAAAGCATCACGTTCAAGCAAATCTGTTCTTAAGTATTATGAGTCTTGCAAAATGGAATCGAGAAACATAAAATTTTCATTTACATAAATTTACAGAACCTATGGTAACGAAAATATTACTATTCAGTTGAAATTTGTTGTATACCAAAGTGTCTGAATTGAATAAATTTGATACGAAGCAATTTGGTTTGAAACACATTTCTCCCTTCGACAGCTAAATTGGTTTAGCTTAGTGGACGTTACACACATTTATTACCATTACCTCATTACGTTGCAAAATTGTAAAAAGTTTCAAATCCCAATATTTCTATACCGCTTTTGTAATGGAGAAGCTTTTAGATCCCGGACGAGCCTGGCCAAGGTGTGGGGGAGAATAATTTTTGGGAGACGTCTGACCGACTGGCGCCAAATCAAAGCGGGTGTTGGGGAGAATAATTTTTGGGAGGCGTCTGACCGACTGGCGCCAAATCAAAGCGGGTGTTGGGGAGAATAATTTTTGGGAGGCGTCTGACCGACTGGCGCCAAATCAAAGCGGGTGTTGGGGAGAATAATTTTTGGGAGGTTTCTGACCGACTGGCGCCAAATCAAAGCGGGTGTTGGACCAAGAACTCGCTTGATAATACAACAGGCTATTCCCGGAGCGCCAACCAAGAACTTAAAGCCAGCTGAAACCGAAGATGGAAAGTTAAAGTAAACAATCAGTCAACTGCTAGTTTAGTGGGGACAATACAATTATAAGAAGACGCAAATAAGAAATTATTACAGGGAAACAAACCTAGTTATAAACTTACTTAATAAGAAAAATGGGAGAGAGACAAAACATTAAAATCGGGGTAATTGGAAAAATAAAGGGGAATTGGAGAAAGCACGAAGGAGGGGGAAAGATTGAGGAGAGTTAGTTCAAAGACAGTGCTATAAATTAAATTGGAGTCAGAAAAGTGAGAGTTGATTGAAAATTGCAGGGGCAACCCCAAAAACATTAAGATCAAGATCCCAAGCTTGGAAAAGGTGGCCGCACCCGTCAATGGAAAATTCTCAACTGGAGGTGGGGGACAAATGATACCAGTGGGAGAAGGTATTGCGAAATAGGGACTGATATTAGTTAATTTTCGTGCTCGTTCTACGGCAAGCCAAACATAAAATACTTCTATGTAGTGTCATCTTTACGGTTATTGTCAAAGTAAATAATTTTGATGTTTTCACAAGTTTTAACCGTAACGATAGCGCCACATTATTAAACATACATTTTCGCATCCGAAAATACGCCACAAATTCTGGAAACTCCAGTAAATGCATAAATAATTATATTAAGCGTTTTAAAGGGGTTATTAAATGTTTTAAAGGGAATTTTAAAGGTTTTTAAGGACAAATCACAAAGCACTTCACAAAAGGAAATTGGAGGAGAAGTACTGCCTATACTACACTTCGCCTGAAACAAACTTTACTTTCCCAATTCGGTATCATGCACTCCAAAGTTCAACGTTTCACATATTCCTCAACTGTGCTATATTAATTAATGTAAGTCAAGCTGCAGGCATGTTTAATCGAACTGGCGTAGACTACAAATTTACCATGGTAACCAAACAAATTTACCATGGTAACCAATGTATTTGACCACTTAAAAACATGAAAGATCCAATGCACACTCTGAAAATGTTGCATTCTTGGTTGGATGGTAAAGTAACTACCAACAAGAAACAAATTCAAATGAAATTTCAACAAAGGACTACTTTTGTTTAAATTAGGTAAAAGAACTGAAACTTGAACTGACAGAATACCTTGCGGAAGTCATTATTTAGCATTTTACTTCCTTTTCAGCAGATCGAAAGAAAACGACGAAAACACACACATTGATACCATTTTCCAAAGTTCAGCTTTCCATGTCCTAGTTATTCTTGAGTCAAACAAAAAAGTGACTCTGCAGTAGGAGCATACTAAACTTTAAAACATCGCGAAATGAGGGATGCTTCAAAATTTAACAGTCAAGGCAATTCACCCCTGGCTAGAAGTGTTGGCTTGCTATTACAACGGAAAAATGACGTCCGATAAGTAATGAATTTGTTATCGTAAAATAGTGGAACAACCAGCATGGGTGACGGACGATGAGGATATGATATTTACTTCGAAATATATTAACAGGAGCATCGAAAACTGCCAAAAGAACTCAACGTTATTTTGTTTAATCCTCTCTTTTGATACGTTTCACCTTTCGGATTTGCCGGATAAAAAGCAGTATAAGCTATTTTGTCTCCCCAAAACATTAAATATGTATAGAAGACGTGAAGATAACCGATAAATTTTAGTTTTGTAAATTTTTACTTTTGTCGCAGCACATTGCAAAGTGGTCTGGCCAGAGCCTAAAAATTCAAAACCTTCAACACTCTTTTGTTTTCTTTAATTTCTAAATTTCTAGCCTGGATTTGATATTCTTTCATAAATGATGACAAAGTGGTGCTATCTACGACTGAAAAACTGAGGATAAATATTTTTCGTGAAATGTGAAATTTCTGTCTAAATTGTACACAGTTTTTCTTGAAGGCAATTAAAACTCATGATTGGGACCATTAGCAATGGAGTCTATTTTATGTCTTTGCAATTAGCAGTTTTTAATTAATTAGCCCACAAAATGCGGTAAACGGAACCAGTACCTTACGCTAGATCACTTATTTGATGCTCCGGGAACCTAATCTGTAAAACAAGTCCATATCGCTTACCTGAAAGTCGATCGGTGAATGAAAAAAAGCTTCTTTTTGCAGCAATTCAGGAAGATTTGATCTTAAATATCAAGAGGAATCACCTACAGCCGACTACAGCTGGTACAACAAAGAGAATACAGAGGCTAGGGTTAAGCCCAAAACCATGTGATGTTGCTGAAATTTCACCAAACATTTAGAAATCTGCATGCTTCACTGTGCCCACTTATGTTTACACAGGTTTCCAGAGAAGAATGGCTTGGCACTAAATCACGTAGATTACGACACGAAGAAATTGTGCTGAGATGTTGTTTAATTGAATGATCTTAAGATGTGAATACGCCCTGTGGTATGCAAAAACATTACGGAAACGGCCAGCCATGCTTAAGAATCTTTGAAAAATTTCATGTCTCAAGAATTGTTGCTGTCTGTAGGTCCAGAGGGCCCCCCAAATGTAGGGGGAGCCCCCACCCCAATCTCCATTACACTTGTGACCACACCTATGCGCCTATGCGGCCCCCATTCCACATTTTTGTTTCACCTATGGTGCGATCACCAAAGTTTAATCTGAAAACCTGGAGGAGTCATAGGTGTAATCGGGGGGGGGGGGTTACGGGGCATCATTTTGATGAGAGGTCCCCCACACCACACACACACGGAATGTTTCCTAATATCACATCATGGATTAAACTAAACTGAAACTAAACAGAAACTCATACGATGACTAAAATGGTAGCTGCAAAAGAATGCTAACCGCTTCAAAAACAATGAAAATCGTAAATATATGTTAAATATCAGCAACTTCGAAAGGTTGAAAGCAGTGCAATAAACCATTCTCAACGTCCGGGAATGTGGCTTAGTGGTAGAGCGTTCTACTCTTAAACCAAAGCTCGGCAGTTCGATCCCGCCCTGGACACCTTTCTTGACATCTTTCAGATCCTGATTTCAACCTTTCACATTTGGCGACCTTGCTGTGTCCTTACCGTTCTGAGGACAGGAAGTCGTTTAAGATTCCTGGGAATGGTGGAATTGCAGGTCCTTGAGATAATTGGTTTGGTTTATAATATGGTGGTCCTGGTGGTGCTAAGGGTTAATAAAATGCTTAATGGTTCTTGTGTGATTTGATATAAAGGCTGCCGGCTTTGAAGAAGAATGAAGTATAGTATGGCCTCGGGTTAAGAGGCAGCCGGGGAGCCGCCGTTAGACCACAGTGGTGCTTTGATTTGATGACCCGACCTGCACTTCCTGGAAATTTGAGGCCGAATTTCAAATCAGCAAGGGGAGTACGTTAAATATCAGCAACTTCGAAAGGTTGAAATCAGTGCAATAAACCAAACGTCCGGGGATGTGGCTTAGGGGTAGAGCGTTCTACTCTTAAACCAAAGCTCGGCGGTTCGATCCCCTCCCTGGACTCTTTTCTTCACATCTTTCAGATCCTGATTTCAACCTTTCACATATATAAAAACAACGTAGTAAATTCAGCTAATAAGCTGCCCTGCCTTTTATTGAAACAGCATTGGCATCAAATAAAAAACCGAACAAAGTACTTTATAAATACTTACACTCCAGAAACCGTGAAAGGCAGTCTCGAAAAACATAAAAGAACGGTGTAAAAGAGTAAGCAATAAAGGACAGAAAGGGGACACAGAAACTGCGCCACATGGAAGCGGTCTAGCTTTAGAAGTACTTCACATGAAAGCGCGGCCGTTACTTTACATATTGTAACCCTGGCGCTCGTGCGGTAGAAATATCAACCCTGTTGGGAGTGAACCACTAAACCTTTCATCCTGCGTCTCGCATCGTTCAACCAATACATCTACCGCATCCTAAACCCACACCACAACAATCCAATCAAGCACAACCCTCTGTCGAGCTATGTCCCAGGATACTGAAGCTACGTAGAAACAAATCCGTGTCCGAATGCTTTTGATTAATTAGTTAATGGTTCACTAGCCTCGAATTAGCCTCACCAAATATAGTACTTCAACCAGTAGATGGTGTGGACCATACATGTGCCTGGGCGGGTGCTTGGCGGGGGGGGGTTCCCCCCAGACATGGAGCTCACCCCCCAGAGGGGTCCCTCACCCCCCCCCCAGAATCCGGGTCTTTCCGGATTTTGGGGAGAATAACCGGAAAAATCCGGTTTTCCGGCGGCTCACCCCCCCTCCCTCCCAGAACTTTTCCTCCTGCACATGTCTGGTGCGGTCTTGGCAATATTAAAAAAACCTAGCGCAAAAGACTCAAAGGTGGACTGGACAACAGAGGAGGAGGAAATTTTCCCCTTCCGTCGGCGAAGTCCCCCACAGGGGGTACCAAAATTGCTCCTACAAGGAGTAAGAAAAATGAACAAAAAATAGGTTGTACCACAAATATTTCCAAACATTTTCAGGTGAACCGGAATTTTTCATTTAACGTCACTGGTTTTGCTGTAAACCTCCGAAAAACGTTGTTTTTGCTAAAAATCTCTTTTGATCGATAAACAACGGCAATAATAGGTAAAAGTCGCTTTCAAAAAAACTCGCATCCACAATGGGTACCCAAATTGCGTCCACAAGCGTCAGTGAAATTCAGGTTTAGGTGCTGCAGCAGAGCGGGCCTCAAATCGCTCATTCGTAGAGAAACTAGACGTTCATCATTAGTCAGAATTTAAAGCAAAAAGTGGTCCCAAGCCGAAGATCGAACCAGGTCCCTTCTGCTTCGAAGTCTGACATTCCAACCACTACACCACCGAACCATCAGTTGAACTTCCATATCAGGCTTATCAATTTTTTTCATAGGTCTGCTTCTCCTACACTGGAGTGTTCTATTCTTAATAGGGGTCCCATTTTTAGTTGTACTCCTAATTTGCAAATCCAATACATCATCAACTGTAGCATTCCCAGACACCATTTTACTTTATCATTGCTTTATCATATTTAAGGACTATCATTGTGTATTAACATGATATAGCTATATATAGCTATATAGCTTATAATCATATCATTGCTTCATACGTCTTAACTTCAGGCCTTCAGGCATTCCGAATTGACCGGCCCGGTTCGTCCGGGCTCTTCCACCGGGCCTGGTTGGATGAAATGACATCTTCGAATTCAAACTTTCCTGAAAATGCAAATAACGTTTGTACTTCAGATTCGGTTTCCGACCCATAAAAAGGTAAAGGTAGCCCCTGGAGAATTCTCCTACCCTTGTCAGGGTCTAAGATGTCGGTGCTCATCCCCGGATACACAGCCCTTGAGCCAGGAGTGCCACCTCGAATGATGACTACAAATGTGGAGGAGGGGCCAGCTCCTGAAGGCAGAGGCCCCTACACGGTCTCCGTTACCTTCCCACAGCAGTGGGACCCATTTACCGACCAATTAAGGATGGATAGCTGGGTTGGCTAGAGCCCACGGCGAACCGATATTTGCTTAGTCCCTTGCTCAAGAGGATTTGTGAAAGCCTTGTGGCAGCGGGGATTCGAACCTCGAACTATCAGATCCACGTCGAGCGCCCTCACCACTCGGCCGTCACAAGCTAACGAAAGGGGCGTGAGTGGAGTTATGTTAGACAGAGCGTCTGAATTTGAGCTTGAGAGAGAGAGAGTTTGAGCCAAGTTTGTGCCAGCGCCACTGGGATGGGATGGGATCTTGCCATCACTCGCTAACACCAAGCAGGTAGTGATGTTTCAGTCACTGAAACTGTAACTGAAACTGTATATTGTGAGAAGAGACCTGAAACTGGAACTGAAACTGGAACTGTTTTAGGCTGTCCACTGAAACTGAAACTAATTTGGGTAAAAACCTGAAACTCGGACTGAAACTTGTTTCAGTCTTTTTCTCAAAACTTGACATTTAGAAGGCATTGAGCTTCGATTCAGTTAGCATTGCTCAGATGGCTGGAAACCGTTATTTTTAAAGTAAGCTGAAACTGAATCTGAAACTCCGGCTGAAACTGAAATTATTTTACGTCGCCGACTGATACTAAAACTGAACCTGAAACTAAAATCGGCTACTGAAACAACACTACATGCAGGATTCCTCATCACACTCTTTTCCAGTTGTCAGTCTTCATCGGACACTGCCCTGCTTGTCTGTGCAAAGTGGCAGAGTTCGATGCTGGAACTTGCAACAAATATTGAAAGACTGGTTTTACTTAAATCTTCAAGTGCAAGGTGATTAAGGGTATTTTTATTCTGCTGGAGCAGGAATGTATAAAATGAAAACTAATGTGTTTTGTGTATAGTGAGTCACATACATTAACATAGGGTCGGGTCCTGGGGGGGCTTGTCCCCAAAAACTTTTGAGGGGCTTGTACCTTGAACAAAAATTTTCAGGGGGGGCTTGTACCTCAAGAATAAATTTGTGAAATTTTTCGAAAAATTAACGCTAATTTAATTAAAATTTGCAATTTCTTGTCAAAATTTGCAAAAAATCTTCAATTTTTGGGAAAAATTTCAAAATGTTGCCCATTTTTCCGAAAAATTAAACATTTTACCTAAAAAATTCCGGCGAAGCCGGAATATTTTGAAATTTTACTGTAAAAACAAATTTTTTCCGGCTATTTTTGGTTACCCCTTGGCCATTTTTTAGTTACCCCTTGTCCCCGACGGCGATAGGGCTTGTACCTTGTCCGGGTTGGGGGGGGGGGCTTGGACCCCCCAGACCCCCCCGCGTTAACCTATGGTGAGTCATTTCTCTATTTAGACGCCCTATCTTTAACAGAGAGCTAGCTTAGGTGATTTTTTGCTTTCAGATTATGTAAATTAGGTTTGGATCCTATTTAAGCAGCAAAAATGACAACTTTTACGCAGTCTTCGACTGTCAGCAATCTACACGGTTGCGGATTTTTGAGTACTAGTGTAGGTTGGAGCTACACATAGATGCAGTAGGTAAGAAAGCACTAGCTTGCGCTGGGCATCACAAGTCCAATCCAGTCATGGCATGGGCAAACATAGGCCTGCTCTTCCTTATTCTTATTCAGATCAGCGAGAAAAAGTTGAGCAGCGGAATGACAAGTAACGACATTTTGTCTTGGAAATCTACTTTTTCCTGTTTATTTGGGATCGAATATGTACTTTTTTGAAAGTGTACTGCTGATTCTAATGCTGTTACTTATTGCATGGTGCAATGCTGTTTTGTTTGCTAAAGGAAATGACATCTGACCTCATAAAAAATAACGAAGCTTTAGTAGGATATTTTAAAAGATAATAGTAGTTTAATATCAAAGCAACTAAAGAAATGTCAAGTAGAATTTAATGTAAACCTGACGCTTCTAAACGCATATAACCGAGCTTCTATCTAACTAAGTGTAATGTTCGTGATTGAATAATTAACAGGTCTAACCAGGAATACTGCCTCTTTTGGGGCCAACTTGTTAGATAATGTTAGAATAGAATTTCTCGCTGCGTTTGCTAAGAGCTCTTCGTTGAGTATAACATGTCCTATAAAGCGCAAGTATGGACAATACTTGACCGACAGGTCAGTGCTGTTGAAGCTGTCAGAAGCTTGCAGTGTTGGAATTTTTTGTCAGTTTTAACCACGAAAATTGATTTTCGCTGTTCAGGAATCAGGAATACTCTCAGGGGTAAGGTTGGAGGTCTTGATGAGAGCACTTGAAGACTGAGTTAGGCAGTCTAGGACGGCCAAAGTAAACTAGTGGTGAAATAAACCTTATTTTCAAAATCTGAAACTTTTTGCCAGGACGATTTTGAAATTTTTCCGAAGCTCTCAAGATGTCATTGTTTCAAATTTGAATGAATTTCAATGACAAAATTTCAACTTTTGAAGCCAAAATGTTCGAACCCAAGCCAGCATCTTTAGCGGGGGCTATTGAAATCGACTTGCCCTACATTGTCCGGATCAGCTCAAGGAGGAATTGGTGAAAAGGGGCTACCCCAGGAGCAAAGTTCAGGTTAGTATTGACAAGACGCTCTCGGTAAGCAGAGAACAACTGCTGGCCCTAAGGTTCGAGCCCACGGCGGAGGAAAAGAAGAATGCATTCTACATGGTCTTACCCAACCACCAGACCTTAAAGGAGTAGCTGATATCTTCAGAAAGCACGAACGCTTTTAAATAGACTAACCTGGTCGAGCGTCACCCACCCAAGCTACGAAATCTGCTCGTCAAGGCGAGATTACCGTCTGCCGGAGACGTACCAACGACCGTTTTGTCCCAAGATCCCGGTGGAATGTTTAGGTGAATCATCTTATTAATATTTCTACATAGTGCTGTGTAGTATTACTACTTAGTGTTTTCTTGATTGAAGATGACACATCGTTTCGGTGTTTTCACCTAGACTTAGTGTGTTGCATAATGTTGGGAGAAGTTGGTCGTGGATGACTTCCAAGGAAGACTTAACTTTGCGTTCTTCCCCACTTCTAGGCCTCAGCACTTCTATCTTACATATACTGACTTAAATTCGACCGTTAGGAATAGCTCAATGTATGTAAACGTTGTCACTCGGTACACTGACATTTCATTTCGGGACACTCATTCTTGTGAAAACATTCAATCTGTTGCTGCAATTGGATAACGATGGCATAGTGCCAGAAACTGAAATTTTTCCTTAGATCAGAAGTTGCGTTTGATCCCTGAATGTGATGGAGTAAGAAACTAGGTATTCGTATAAATTTAACTATTTCCATAATTTAACTATTTAACTATAAGAGTAGTAAATCGAAATAAGCAAATGAAAATAAGAATTTTGGGTATGGCAATGTGAACTAAAGGCTCTCATCATGCTATTAAGGCAATTATTAAGGCTTTTCTATAGAAGTAGCAAAATATCTATCACAATGAGAAACGTTGTTGGAAAATCTGATAAACCCTTATTTCATCCCTGCAATGATGCAAACTTCGCACCAAACATTTTCTAATTTGTTTATAGCCTTCTTTTACTTTAGCCTAAAAACAAATACACCATTTATTTACTTCCCGCTTCTTTGAAAAGACCGTGTTTAGGTTCACAAAGCATTCACTTGTTTATTTGTCTTCATTCAAACAATTGTGTGCACAAGTTCAGTTTGTGTTCGACTAAGGCAATATGCTTTTGACTTTTGCAAAATCACCATTCAGGGTAAGTGTAGAAAGCGTAACCCAGCTACCGGAGTAGTAGTGGTTGACCTTGGCACCATTTAATTTAGAGGCAATCTTATCGAGGGCTTGCTGCTGTCCAGACACGCCAAAATCTGCAATCAGTGCTGTGGAAGTTGGCCCCCACATGAAAGCGTGATAGGGTCCAAGCCAGTCGTCGCGAATCGAAGCAACGTGACAGCCTGTGCTCAGGTTACTGTCAGAATTGATCTTGGGTGTAATGTGTCTGACCACACGAACAGTATAGGTGCCAGCACCAACGCCTTCGTTAGCTTCGCCTTGAAACCAAAGGACGTCCAGAGCAATACGCCAGACACCTCTTGAAGCTTCTGAACCAAACTCAGCAGCTGGGGTGCCGCTGGCCGAACAGCTGGTCGAACCGCCTGAGGACGGATTTGACTGAGAAGGTTTCCACCAGTTCGTCGTAAGTCCGGTTTTGGGACACTGATTGGCCTGAAGCACTTCATAGGTCGTCTTGATGAGATTGTTCCACTTGCCTGTGTAGTCTTCTCCGGAACCATACTTATGTTTATACTTCACCATATAGTTTCGAAATACTCGCCAGTGTGCTGGTGAGAAATAAGAAGGATTTGAGCAGTCCCATCCTTTCCAGCAGCTGCCCAGTTTGAGCATAATTTTGCCACCACTTTGAACGGTATTGAAATCCATGAAAGCCTTGCAGCTTTTGTAAGCCCATTTTGCAATGGTGTCCCACCATGAGTAGCCCTTCCATTTAGTCGCTTCTACCAACAGGATCATTCCAAGAACAGCGTCCTCGTCTCCATCCGGAGCTGCTCCATTGCCGTGCACTATTCCAATATTGTCGTCGAACTTCCAGTGAGGAAGGCAGTTATTTCCTCCTTCGCAGTAACCTCCATTCTGACAACTGTTGGCTCCGTTGCTCCGTTCGCACATGCGCTTCCATCCATTAAATAGTTCAACCGCATATTTGATTGAAGTTTCCAGATTACCGCTCCCAGCCGCTACTGTAGCACCAGCAATGAGAAGCCCATACCCTTGCCCTTCAGATACCACTCCACCAGCAACTCCTCCAGAGCTGTGAACGACTCGAACATTTCCCAATGATGACCACCCCACAATGCTTGTTAAACTATTAACAAATTCTATAAGTCGGGAGTATCCTGATTTTAGAGAAACTGTTGGATGTAGGAAACCCTTCGGTTGAACATTACCAGAGTCACCACATTTTGTTGAAATGGTAGTTGTACCACGAACGTTGAAAACGAAACTGCTTCGACTTTCGTCATTTAAATTCATGACGTAATTTGATCCAGATTGAGATGAAATGGTTGCTCCCCAGACTTCACCACTTGAAATGGATCCACCTCCTCCAACATTTACAGTAACCTTTGAATTTGCTTTCCATGGTTGCACAGTGACCGTTCCAGTACATCCAGTTCCCCAACAATCTTTTGTCAGACCACAGGTTTGTCCGCAATCTACGGTTGCACTTGTGGTACCTCTAACCACAAATACAAACTGGTTGTGATTTCCCTTTTCAAGCAAAACTTTATACATCCGAGATGATTTGTAAACAATCCTCGCACTCCATATTTCATTGTCAGCAATCTTTCCTCCATTTCCAATATGGATTATTGGTTCAGAATATGCCACCCAAGGAGTTACCTTCACTGTAACCGTACATCCGTCGTTCCAACACTTTCTCTCAACACTGCAGCCTGCGTTTACAAAAGCTATTATGCTGAAGAATGCAATTGCATTGAGGAGATTCATGCTACAAAAGAAGAACACAATAGGCAGATTACTTTATTAAAATTTACTTTATGATAAGACTAGTGTTAAACGGTGTATTATTTCATTATCAGCATGTTTTAGCAGTTGATATCATTTTATTGACAAGACCAAGCTGATCCGTTTCTAAGTATCACAGATTTTTGCAAAACAGTCAACAAAAATAAGATAATGGTAGCAAAACCAAACTCTACTTTTAGTACACCAATGTGCAATAAATTTGTCTTGCAGTGATCGTTGCTAATATAAAAACTAAGCCTAAAAATTTTTTTAAGACACTACAGCAGACGTATACTAATAGACCCTACCATTGACTTACACAAAGAAATAGAAATTTTAAATATTAATTACTATACGTTTCTACAGATCCATCAAATATATTTGGAAATGTTACTGTCCATAAGAATTTTAGACACTTGATTAAGAGTACAGATCCCCTGACCCATCTCGCCAGGGCTTCCGTAAGTGTTTAGATATTAGCTCAAATGCTCATGTGACTTAAGACAATTTGTTAAACTTAAGTTAAAGAAGGTGTGCTGGGTTTTTAATTAGATTGATACGGTATTTGTATTTTGCAAATGTTCAGCATTTTTGCTTAAGAAAACGGACGTTTTCCAATTACTCTTGTTATCAGTATTAATGCACAAAATGTCAATTTTACCTCCATAGTGAAACTCTTAAGAATATATTTTTTAGTTTTATGAATCTAAACGGAGGTCTTCCTTGGCATGACCCAACTGTTTTGCAACACTCTAAGTACACAACATCTCCAGGCCAAGATTTTTACACACAACTAAAACCGACATTTCCTGTTCAAATTTGCGTCAAATATTTCCAAGCACCACAAATATCTCAGCTGGACCATGTCATTTTACAATAGTTTATTTGCTGTCGCGGCGAGAGACAAGATAAATCATGCTGATGCCTAGAACTTCCGAAATTTTTTACAGTCTGACACTGAAGTTAAACGTTTATGCAAATTAGTTTTTCGAACTTTGTTTATTCAGTGTATTGGTATAAAGCCTGTATTACTGTTGGCTAAGACGCTGTGTTTGTTTAAGGTGAATTCCTGAGGTTTGTTTTGATATGTCTTGTTAATTAGTTTTAACAAATTATTATTTTTTTTAAAGACAGTTTTTGTTTTCACAGCTTCTCTGGGTACACAGAATAGAAGCCTATGTTTCTTACCTGGAACTCGATTAATGCATGAAGAAAACTTGCTTTTACGGCCTTCACAGCAGTTTCATCTTAAATATCTAAGGCGCTGAGCGGTCGCTGCAGCTGATGCAACAACAGATTTGAGGATGCTTACTCAAAGTACAAAACCATGTGATTCTGACATTTCTCCGACCATTTGGAATTGTCCGCTATTGTGAGCCGCCTAATTATTTACACAGGTTTAGGAGGCGAACGGCTTAGCACGGGATCACAATACAAAGAAATGTGTGGTGAGCTTTTATTTAGTTGAATTATCCTAATATTTCTCATGACATACCTACAGACTATGATAGGTGTTTGACAATGCTTAATATATCTAAAAACTTCATAAAGAGGGATATCACCTTCTGCCTTTTTCACCCTGGGTTTATAGTGGTGGGGGTATAAACAACCATCGAAATTTTGGCCCGTAAGATTCACACAGCAGGTCAATTTTCAAAGATTTACCGGTTTCGCCGGAGAGTTTTACTCATTTTTGTCTGCAAATGCAAATCATTGTGATAAGAATTCACTTTTACAGTGTATGCAAGAAACATAGCGTTATGCTTAGCGTACTTTAAAAACACTTCCCCCAAATTCATAGCTCCTCGAACTTTTGACGGGAGGGCCGAGAAGCCCCTCCTCCAGAAAAATCCCTAGAATAAGCCCGGCCACCTGTAATATTTTTCAGTTTCACTTTC